>CAMOHE010055635.1:17535-89170 GCA_946598075.1 Artocarpus hirsutus
GGGAAATATTTAATTTAAGAACAAAAAAAGGTATTGGTGCGAAAGCATTAACTGCCATGACTTGATGCCCTTGTTGTAGTGGTCAACATTTACACCTCTATGGGGCCATGACTTACCTTCATCAATGATTTATAGGAGAATTGATGAGGCTTGGCTTTGCTTTGCTTTGCTTTGGACCACCATCCTTTTAGCTGCTGAAGGCGGTCAAGTTGCAAGAGAATACCATGTGTGTCCAAAAGCATGCACATATCATCAAATGTCAACTTCTGTTCCGTTGAAGAGCTGTTTTTGGTTTCCGACTAAGAGAAAAAAAAAATGATAAAAATAATCTTCATACTTATCTTATTTTCCAAGAGGGGAATGATTTCTATTGGTCCCACCAGCTTTTTTTTATTCTTATAAGTGAGATTTCTTTTTTTTTTTTTTTTTTGGGATTGATAAAGTATAAAATACTATAAAACACTATCATCGCTAAAATATTAAACTTTTAACCACAACAATTTTTAATAAAATTTTTAATCACAATAAAATATTATAATTAATATGTAATAAATTACAAATTTTAATTTAATTTTTGTTATGACTAAAACCTTTATCTATAAAATTTTTAATCACGAATGTTTTTATGTCTAAAAATTTTATGGCTAAAGTTTTAATAACAATAAAAATTTAATTAAAATTTGTAACTAAACATATATTAGTTGTAATATTTTATTGTGTTAAAAAAATTTTCTAAAATTTATTATAACTAAAAGTTTAATTTTTTAAAATATGCAGACCATTTGATCACATCAAAATAAACAATTTAATGAGATTTGAAGGAAATTTGACAGCTTGAAGCCTACTTTATAAGATATATATTTAATTTTCTTCAATTGACTGTCCGGATTTTTTTTTCCCTTTCTTTTTTTTCCCCATAAAGTTGGATAAAAAGTAGATTTCAGACACAAAAGTATAGCAGATTTTTTTATGCTGACCTTTTGATTTCCCAGCCATTTTCCTTATGATTAATTAATTAATTGTTCCCACCTGCCTGTTCAAAAATTGTCACGATCCTATTTTAAATAATAATAGGTAACGTGGCAATGAAAGGTCACCTCTTAGTTGGACGATTCAATGAGATTTTTCTTCCGGTAGTGCCCTGATAAAATATATAGTAAGTGATCCACGTTGCCCCAAGAATTAGTATAACGAAAATCTCTCTCTCTCTCTCTCTCTCTTCATCACTTGACATGGGAGAAGCTCAAGAACTTCAACTCAGCGTCACAGGTAAGTCGGTTTGTTCATATTCTCAACTGGGTTGACTCTGTTTTCCATGTTCTTTTTTTCACTTGCCAACTTTACAGGAAAGCAAGAAAAATGATACGAAACTGGAAAACTTAGAATTATTTCTCTGTTCCATTTAAGGAGTTTGGATTTTCACTGATTTATTTCTTTATTTATTTTTTTTTCTGACCATGAACATTATAAGCCAACCCTATAGAAGAACAGAGAATCCAAGATTCACAGTGAATAAAGTAGTCTTTTTCCTTTTATAGACCAGAAGGTGTGTGACAAATACAAATCAAATTATTCACCTTTCAGGGGAAAATTTATTTCTAAAATTCTGTACCGTATTGAAGCAGACTTTTTTGTTTTTTGTTTTCATTTATTATCAAGCACCTAACATCATGTGATCCTTTCTTTTTACCAGCTCAGGAAGTCAATGAAGTAAACTACCCTCATGGCCATACAAATGGTTTAACCAACCAGTCACCTATTCCTCAGCCAACAAGAAAACTCCTCAGCTGGATTCGGATCGGTATCTATGCCATGTTTCTTCTTGCTGGTCAGTCGGTAGCACTGCTGTTGGGGAGATTGTATTTTGAGAAAGGTGGAAATAGCAAATGGATTGGAACACTCGTTCAGCTTGTAGGCTTTCCAATCCTGCTTCCCTACTATTTGTTCTCACCAAAAAAGAACAAAAACACCATACCACAAAGTAGCACAAACATGATTTCAAAGGCACCTTCTACTTTAGTCCTTGCATCAATATATACGGTTCTTGGAGTAATTATAGCTGCAGATTGCTATTTATACTCTGTTGGGCTAATGTACCTTCCCGTGTCTACTTACTCGCTCATATGCGCATCTCAATTAGCCTTCAATGCTTTGTTCTCCTTCTTTCTCAACTCACAAAAGTTCACTTTCTACATCATAAATTCCTTGGTGCTCCTCACCTTCTCCTCTATTCTCCTCGTGTTTCATTCGGAATCCAAGGACACTCCTAATGCCTCCAAACGAAAGTACGTGATCGGTTTCATTTGCACCGTTGGAGCGTCTGCAGGGTATGGATTGGTGCTGTCCATGACACAAGTCGTCCTCAATAGGTTCTTGAGAAGGGATAGTTTTTCAGTGATCATAAATCTCATATTGTGGGAATCACTTGTGGCTAGCTTGGCAACTCTAGTTGGGCTTTTTGCGAGCGGGGAGTGGAAGGGTTTGGATGAGGAGATGAACTCGTTCGGGCTTGGAAAGGTGTCCTATGTCATGACACTGGCATGGACAGCCATAACATGGCAGCTCTTCAGCATTGGAGCTGTGGCGTTGATTCTTGAGGTGTCTGCACTCTTCTCCAATGTCATGAGCGTTGTGGGATTGCCTCTTGTCCCGGTTTTAGCAGTGTTTTTCTTTCATGAAAAGATGGATGGGATAAAGGTTATGGCAATGTTGTTGGCTATTTGGGGCTTCATTTCATATGTTTATCAAAACTACCTTGATGATAACAGTTCCAAGAAAGATGGCCAAAAGGTTCAGAGTGAAACAAGAGCTTCACCCCATAGAGAAAGAGATATCAATGTTTGAATATATGAATTTCTCTTGTGCAATTTGGTTTCTCTTTCTCCCAAAAAGAACAGTTATCCTCTTAGATTGATGTCACTTATTCATACCAATAAACCAAGTTTATGTAGAATGGTTGGATATCAATTGAAGAGGATGTCAATGTATTTCCATTTATAGTAGGATTTTTTAAGCAAGTACTTAAATGTTTCATAAAAAGAAAAAGATTACCACTACGAAGGTTGGATTCCCAACTTTCCAGAAATTCTCAATTTCATGTTTCTCTTGTTTTATTGCCCCCCTCACTTTTTGGGTATAATTTATTAATGTTCTAAGGGACATGACATGTTGGATTTATTTCATTTTTCTGTAGTAAACTTTTATTTGAAAACATTGCCATGTATAAATCTCTACATTAGAAACCATTTTCTATTCTTTTTGAAAGTTATAATTTTGCTCAAATTTTATTTTTGACCCCTAACGAATAGTAGTTGTCTCATTTTGTCCTCTAAATTTTTAATTGACACATTAATAGTACCGGAGTTTGACAAATCCTGTACTCGCAATACTTCTGTGACAAAAATGGTAAATAATGGATAAGGTGCTCGTGATGTGTTGGGTGAAGTTAAAACAATGTTGTTTAGTCCTTTGCGCAAATTAACTGACAAGGTGTTGAAGAAAAAGTATAGAAGATGCCTCATTAAAGTAGTTACAGAAGGGGAAAAAAAATACTCCTTCTGTAAGAATATTTAAAGCCAATTGACTTACAATTAGGATATGGTACTTGATATAAAGTTTCTTTTAGCAATTGTATTATGTGTACAGTTTATTTGAATTTAAAAGTTATTTAATTTAGTAATTAATTAAAAGAATATAAAAAATTAAAAGAATCTCTCCTTTCACTTTTTTGTGTGACTATACAGGTATAAGCTAGCAAAATAATTGCATGCTAAAATATTTGACAACGATCATTCCTATAGATATTATTTCTTTTACAAGCCCTAATGAAAGGTTTTTTCTTTAATATTTCATAGCTAAAAAAATGAATGCTACATTTTTAGAGAATGAAGGGTACATTATTTTAAAGGTTATGTTGAGGGAAAATTTTCTCCTTAATCTTAAAAATTGTCTCTTAAATATTCCCTAATTATTGGCATAAAAATTACTTCTTGGTTGATGATTAACGCAGTGAATCTATGATGAGAAATATACACTAACTTCCACCGTGACATTTCATTATGCTCAGTTCAAATCTTATCGATCCCCTCACTAAAGATGGACCTTTAGAGTATCTGAGAGTCAAGTTTTAGCTGCTAGGTAAAGCTCTTATATTCTACCATATTTAAGTATCGACTTGGTTTCTAAACAATCTTATCACATTAGTCATTGTCATTTCTCATGCTCTACGTCGTTTTGACACATAGGTCATGTTGAAAATCATCGACTCATTTTTTTATAATGAGTTAAAACGATGTTGGAAGCCAATCATTCACGCATGTAAATATAATTCCATTTGAGTCTAACTAACTAAATTGTAAAACAAAAAACACTTATTCTATTTTTTTTCCAGAATAAAAGCTATTTTTTTTTATAACGGGAATTCATTTCACTCAAATAGTAAAAATAATATAAAGTAAGGAAATCATGAAAGATCCCATAATACATAAGTAGAAACTCCCATTTGACGACAGATTCATCAGTAAGTTTGAATGACGCACAAAGGGACAACCACACGCTGAAAACCTGCAATTGGGAAAGACATCGGCGTACTAAAAACAAGCACAGGTGCTCTTTTTGGCCTAATTATCCAGTTCGATAGGATCTCTCAGTCGATCAGAAGCCCAAATGTTGTGGCTCTAAGTCTACCAGCCCCGCCTACAATTGATGAATATTTCCAATTATTTGGGAGGCACTGATCACTAGCATTGAGGCTAACATTGACTCCTTCTAGATCAAAATCTAGAAAAACGAAAGCCCTAACCCGAAGCAAATTGGACGGAACATACAGACTGTTAAAAGGCAAAAACACTGCCTCTATTGTTTCATCAACACACTAGCATAACACTGAAATTAAACTCCTGCCGATACGAGAATGTCACCAGCCTTATTACAACAAACCCAAAAATCACACACAATAAAACACAACATCAAGCTTCTGTTTTCACCGAGATTCCCGCATCCGGCCACTTTCGCCACCTTCCACTCGGTAGCCCCACAACCCCAGCCCAAGTCCCCCACCCATCGGAGATCCTCCGCAGCACCAGATCTGCCTTCCCCACACCACCTTCCTCGGATCTCCCCACGACAGAACAAACCTTGTTGCAGCCCACCCTCCCCCAACAGCAAGAACCGGGCCTCACATGTGGTCGAGTCCCTCAATGCCAAGGCACGACGACCGACGACCAGGATCGCCCCAATCGCAACAGTCCCACCCTATACCCCTCTTCTTACCCAGCCAACCCAGCATGAAGCAGGGGGGCTTTCGCATGACTCACAGCCGCCACAGGCAGCTGCGGTGGTATTCCTCCCGAGATTGTTCGTTGATAGACAGTAGCACGGTTCTTTCTCCATGTTCTTCTCTTTCCACCAGCCCATGCGAGGCTCCTTTCCCTCAGCGACATGCTCCCTGGCATGACGAGGAACGGCTGGCGACGACTCCCCTTATGAAGTTCGAAGGCCAGCAGATTGACGACGCGCCGGCCCACGGGCCTCGGCCTTCTCTCTCTAGCGACTGTCGCTCAGTTCTCTCTCAACGCTGGGAAATTGAATTTCGAACACAAAAGCTATTTGATTTAGTTGGACTTTTGCACGTTTATTAACGAGATATCCTATGAATTTCAAAATTTTTCTGTCATTTATATCTTGAACGATTATGTGGTCTGGGTTTACAATATTTGCAATACTTAGTCTATGGACGTCATTTTCGTTTCAAAATCCATTTTCATTGAATTTTAAACACTGTCGTCGCTGGATAGAAAGAGGACGGATGCTAATGAATGAAACGACATGTCACCATGTCGGAATTGCTAATTATATGTTAACTGGTAGTAGCCCTTTTGTTAGGTTTAAGGACGAAAATGTCCGCAACATTATCGGTATTTCCACAACAATATTTATATTTCAAAGTCTCAACATGGATATAGAAGGGGGGGAGATTTTTTGAGAAATGTCTGTAATATATCTACAAATATTTCAAAAGTGTTTTTTTGAGAATTTATATTTTATGGCTTTGACAGAAAGTACTTCTAGAGAGCAAAAGCTCCTTTAACAGTTCATCCAAACACTTCCAAAAACACCCTTTGGACTAGGGAAGCTAAAAATAGTTTTTAGAAAACCCTCCCAAACAGGCCCTATGTCATGTAAGTGTGTATTATATTGTTATCATTTTTGTCTGCTAGTTCTAATTATTGTTCTTCATGGAGCGTAAGAATTTTTCTACAATTCCAATGACGCTAATGATGATAATGACGATGACGATGACAATGATGAGGGTAGGGTAGTGATGATAATAATGATGAGAACTATGGGAGAATAAAAAGTATAATGTCCAGTCAAATGCTCTTAAGACCATTTACTAGAAAAGAAAAATTTGCACATGCTACACAAGATAAAGATCACGGTTGTAGGGTAGTAGGTGAGAGTATTTGGGCAATTAGAAAGCAACATATAAAAAGGCAAGGTGCAACTCAAATGAGTCAAACTGATGAGGATTCTGTTGCCTTTGAGTTTTGAGTTTATGAGCTTATGAACTAACAAAAGTTCTAATAGTTATAATATCTCTTATAGTTCTCAAACAGGGATGAGTTCAGAAGAACAAGGCCAAAATGGTTTTTTTGATATACTTGTATATCCTTTATCACAAATTAGTATTGAGATATCATTATAACTCTATGAAGACTACTCATCAAGCTATACAAATCAACAATATTGAATTTATCGGTTAAAAGTAGGAAGAGATCAAAAAACATGCATGTGATACATCAACAATTACCTCTAGAACTATTCAAAGGTAATTTCCTGGTAGATGTATTGTTCTGATCAAGATCGAAACCTATACAATGCTTTCCAACTGGCTACAAATTCCTTCTAATATTAAAGACACTAGAAGTTTGTGTGTGCTTGATTATGTTTGGCAATAGTTTTTATGTACTCTATTATATTATTGTACCTTGTTGTAATAAGTATGTAAAATAATATAAGAATTATAATCAATATATATAATGATGGCATCCTTTTATAGTAAGCTATAAAATTCTTATATTAGATCAAATTATATTATTTATGTTATTAGCCTAGTTCAAATTAAATAATATTGATTGTTTTACCATTACACAAAGTGGTAAGAAAAAATTACAAAATTTTCTCATGATATCCGGCTTTTTCTTGAATATCCGTCGAGATCAACAATATCCACGACATTATATGTAAATCAAAACCTCCACACCCTTAGCAACATAGACATTTTCATCCTTGAACCTAGTGATGAAAATATCCATGATATTATCGATATTTTCATGACAATATCCATATTTTGAAGTCTCGATATATATATGGAGGCGGATTTTTCTTTTCGGATGTTCGTAAAATATCCACAATATTTACAAACACCTGTAATATTGGTGAATATTTGTGAAAATCTAGAATATTTTTTGAAATTTCCACAAAATGTCCAAAAGGGCTGGGAAACTTTTTTTTGCACATAAATCAATTTTATAGGAAATTTTATTTCATTATCTTTCAATAGAATTTGACTAATATTTTCAAACTTAAAACAAAAAAAGTATTCATTAAAATTTTTTTAACTTTAAATAATTTTTACTTTAAAAATGAATAATTTGTAACTCTTATATAAAGCCCTATGTAATGTTACATATAGATATGTGTACTATATTTTTTACTATTTTTGTTTATTAGTTCCAATTATTGATCTTCATGGAGCACATGAACACATGGTACAACTTAAATGAGTCAAACCAATGAGAATTTGGTTGCCTTGGGTTTTGACTTTATGAGTTTAGGAACTAACAGAAGTTTTTATGGATATAATATTCCTTATAATTCTCAAACTTGAACGAGTTTAGAAGTACAAAACTAAGATTGTTTCTTTAATATACTTGTATATCCTCCATCACGAATTAATGTTGAGATATCATTACAACACCATGAAGACTAATCATCAAGTTAGATAAATCAACAATATCCAGTTTATAGGTTAACAGTAGGAAGAGATCAAGAAACATACATGTGGCATATCAAGAATTACCTCTAGAACTATTTAAGGGTAATATCCTAGTAAATGTATTGTTTAGATCAAGATTGAAACCTACGTAATACTATTCAACTAGCTAGAAACTTCTTTTAGTATTAAAGATACTAGAAGTTTGTGTGTACTTTATTGTATCTAGCGGTAGTTTTTTTATGCACTCTATTATATTATTGGTACCTTGTTTGTAATGACTGTGTAAAATAATATTAAAATCCTCATCAATATATGTAATGATAGTATCCTTATATAATAAGAGATATAACTCTCATATTAGACCAACATCGTATTATTATGTCATCAACTTGGTTTGATTAAGTAATATTGAATATTTTAATGTTGTGCAAAAGTTGGAAGAAACAATTTCAAGTTTTTTCAAGATATCCATCTTTTCCTAAATATCCATCAGCATCGATAATATTTGCGACATTATCCATAAATCAAAACCTCAATAGCCTTTGAGCCATCAACATTTTCGTCCTTGGTCTTCTATCAACCAAAATTTGTCACCTGTCACTAGAAATTATGCGTTTTTTGTCAATAAGGGTGAAAATATCCACAATATTGTCAGCATTTCCACTAAAATATCCATATTTTAAAGTCTTAATATAGATATAGGGGAATGATTTTTCATCTAGGATGTCTGTAACATATCCACAATGCCTACAAATATCCTCAATATCAATGAATATTTGTGAATATCAGGCATATTTTGGGAAATATCCAAAAAAAATTAAAAAATGTTAGGAAATTTTTTTTTTCGCACAAAATTCAATTTTATAGGAATATTTTTATTATTTTTCAATAGAGTGTGATTAATATTTTTAATTTAAAACAATAAAAAAAACTATTTACTAAGACTTATTTAGTCTTTAAATAGTTTTTATTTTTGAAATGAATAGTTGAAAACTTCACTTTGAAAAATTAGGATTTTGGTAATAGAATTCGTTTTTAATTTTCTACTTTTTTTTCTTTGAAAAGTACAACCATCGCTTCATCTAAGTGTAAACGTGGATACTTTACTATTTATCTATTAATATTAATTGTTGTTATTCCTCATATAATATATCCACGAGATTATTCATAATTCATCTGCAAAGCCTTATGTCATGTTACATGTATATGTGTGTACTACATTTAAGCTTTATATTGTATAAATGTGGATGTAGTATACTATTGGAGTTGGAAAACATTTTTCACAAAATATATCGAAAATGTCGGTGTGGAGTGGATCGTATATAACAAAAATTTTCTCAAAACTTTACACTATGGATTATATTAATTTAATGCATAAATAAATGTATGTAATACTTTGCTTACCGAAGTGAGTGGAGATGAATTGGAAAAAAACGGCTTGCAAAGAACGTTCTTTTTAAGACAAAACAACTATATTCCTTACCTAGTCCTCAACATCAGGATGGATATACGGGTAGGCGTAGAAGGAATATAGTTTCTAAATGAATCACTAGACTAACTTTTTGTTACCCGCAAATCTCAATACATAAATAAAATGGGTCTATGAATGAAGAATTTTTCTTCTCTCTCTTTTTCTTTCCACATGCCCATGAGGGGAAAATTTTGTAGAGCTTTTTTAGTCTCTCTAAGACTCATAGATGTGTATTGCTATGAACAAAGAAGGCCTCTATTTATAGAGAATAAAAAAGCTAATTAATTATGTAAAGTCTTCTTATTTTAATTTAAGATCAAATATTTAATTAAAATAAAAGACAAAAGTTTTCCTTTCCTGATAATGTCATAGACGTTACATATAGAGAAATTCTTTGTACATGTGGCACCATTCTTAGAATAGTGCATGTGAAAATACTGCTTGTTATTTAATCTCATTTATCTCCATATTCAACTTTCTATATTTGAATTAAATTACATTTATTCATAAAACTAAATATAAAAACTTTGTAAACAAGCTTTGATATGTACAATAGACTTTTCTTTGATAGCATAGGTGCCACACATTGTGGGACCCTCCAACTGTGTGTCTTCTAAAATTAATTATTTTATTTCATTTATTAAATAATATAATTATTTAACAAAAATATAAATTAATTCATTGTTAATTTATTTTAAGTGATATTTAATTTAGAATTTCATAATTATAAATTAATTCTTTAAACCAATAATTTTAGTTGTCCAAATAGTGTTCAAAAGATGGCGGGGGACTAATAGATCCATAATTTCAAGCTCCATGATTAATATATTACTCTTTTATTAATTCCAATGTAACTGCACTAAATACTTTAAATTGCACTCTCAAAATTAAAGATATCTAATTACTCATTTCTTAAAGTCGTTCATTTGATATAGCTATTAATTACATATAAGTCCATTCTTTATAAATTATTTATAATTAGAGCTAAATAATATCCGTTAGCCTCTCTAATTACTTCTTTATCCTTGAGTGCTATTGATTCTCTAATGAATAACAAATTCATTAACTTATTAATCATGAATTAAGCGCTTTTATTATTTAAGTCCCGAATCAATAATCAAGAGACTTATTTATCTACTTCTCATTAAAAAAGAATGGATTCCATCTTGTAATATTAACATTCCCGACTACTTACTTCATTAAGCTTCCAAGATACAAGAAATAAGATTAGATTCTTAAATCCATACGAGTAAATCAAAATATATAAGTCCATCAAAAGGAGTCCGCTAATAACTCAGGATTAAGATCATCTTATATATGACCATCAGTCGATGTGATTAGAGCTTGCTATATTTAACGAAAACTATTACCTATCCATATCATAATATATCCCAATCCTACACGATCTCATTATGTACAATGCACTTATTTAATGACTCATTACATTAACAGTTCAGATAAGACCGCTTCACTCTTAATAGAAATGATTTGCACTAGTGATGCTCAATTAATGATTCCATACTTCAATTAAATAATAAGTAATTATATGTTGTGGACTATTTTAATTATCATCCATAAATATTATCTTTTTGTTTATAACACTTATATACAATATACAATATTTGAGGTCATATAAATACTTATAAAATTTTAATGATATTCACAAAGTATTTAAAGTACATACACACAACCACAATGAATAAACTAACTCAATTTATTTATAAATATGTCCTTCAGAAAACATCATATGATTTATGGGTATCTATACTAACAATCTCTTACGTGCCATAAAGTAGATGAGATATGTCCCTTAATCCATAACCCTCCTTGGTATATGCTTTGTACTCTTGTTGTTTTTAAAGTCTTTAATGTTTAAGATTGCTACATTATTGTCACATTACAATTTAATTAGCTTATCTATATTTGGAACAACTTCTAGATCTGTCAAGAATTTTTAGAGCTAGACTACTTTGATGGATGCTTCACAAGCACCATGTTTAGCCTTTATCGTCGAGTTAAAAACACACTGCTATTTCACACTCCTCTAGACAATGGCTCCACCACCAAGAGTCTTGAGATCGACCTTTAATCATCTTTGTTTCATTGAAAATTAGAATTAGTGTAATTGTTGAGACATAAATCTCCACCAAAATACACAAGCGTATAGTTTTTCATTCTCCAAAGATACTTGAAAATGTACTTCATAGCAGTTGAATGATCAAATCCTAGCTTTGATTGAAACTTACTATCCCTATTGCATCGCAGATGTCAAGTCTAGTACACTGCATAGCACACATCAAGTTTCTGATTACCGACACATAAGGGAAACGACTCATGTCCTTTTCCTCCTAAGACGTCTTAAGACACTGCTTTTTCGAGAGATGAATGCCATGCCTAGAAGGCAGATTCCCTCTCTTAGATTTATGCATCCCATACTTAACAAGTACCTTGTCTATGTATGCATGTTGAGATAATACAAAGACTTTCTTCTTGCAATCCCAAATAAGCTAGATCTTAAGAGCATAGCTTGCCTCTTTCAAATTTTTCATTTAAAATTGGCTGGCTAATCATTCCTTTACTTGTGCCATTAATTCTTTATCATTCCCAATAAGTAGATGTCATCAACGTAAACTACTAAGAAGACCACTGTTTTTTCTTATGTACTTGTAGACACATGGTTCATCTCGATTTTATTCAAAACTACAAGACTTAATAGCCTCATCAAACTTGATGTTCTATGATCTCTACTTAAGTCAATAAATGGACCTTTGCACCTTGCAAACTTTCTACTCTTGGCCTTTAGTAATGAACTCTGGTTGTACCATAACGATGCTTTCCTTAATATAGCCATTTAGAAACACCATCTTAACATTCATCTGCCAAATCTTATAATTTAAATGTGCAGCAATGAATAGAGCATCTGAATCATCTTCAGCTTAGCAATCAAGGAGAAAGTCTCTTCATAATCAATTCTTTCCCTTTGGGTGTAACCCTTGGCTACTAGCCTTGCCTTGAAAATCTTTATTTTTTTGTCTACTCCTCTCTTTCTCTTGTAGATACATTTGCACTCCATGAGTTTTACCCTTTTAGGAAGATTAATGAGTTCCCAGACCGAGTTGGAATACATGGATTCCATCTCAAGTTTTATGGCTTCTAGCCACTTCTCTTTATCAAAATCTTCCATTGCTTACCTAAAAATCAAAAGATCTTCCTCACCATCACTCACAACCACTAGCTATGCTTTTCCTCGATGACGAGTGGATAATCTAATTTCCATCCTACTACGATGAAGCACTAGAGGTGCCTGACTAAAAGTTGTGGCCTTTTTGGTTTTTTTGATCGACAACTTTTTGTTGGTTCTTGGCCGATCTAATCGACAAGTAACTCTTCCATAATCACTTCGCTCTTAGGTTTAAAATCTTTTATGTAGTCATGCTTAAGAAAGGTGGCATTTGTTGATATAAATACTTTCTTGTCTTGAGGACTATTGAATGAACCTCCTCGTGTACCTTGAGGATGAGCTACAAAGATGCATACTTCCAAATGAGGTTCTAGCATTTTTGTCTTAGTCTTAAGCACATGTTCTGGACAACCCCATATGTGGATGTGCTTTAAACTAGGTTTTTGTCCATTCCACTTTAGAAGAGTCTTAGGTATACACTTAGATAGAACCAAGTTTAGAATATAAACAACAGTTCTTAAGGCATATATGCTGAAGGATGTGGGTAAAGAAGAATAACTTAACATTGATCTCATCATGTCGAGTAGCATTTGATTTGTCCTTTCAACAACACCATTTTATTATGGTGTTTCAGGCGCAATGAGTTGCAATATTATTCCACTTTCCATTAAAATGATATGTGAACCTTGTGTCCAGATAATCACCACCTCTATCTGATTGAACCACCTTTATTTGATTTCCTAATTGATTTTCAGCTTCTACTTGAAATTTCTTGAACTATTCAAAAGTCTCAGATTTCCTGTGCATTAGGTAAGCATAATCATATCTAGAATAATTGTCAATAAATGTGTCAGAATATTTGTATCTACCTTTTGCTTAGACGTTTAAAGGTCTACATACATTGGTATGTACTCCACATACATCAGTATGTGCTAACTCAAGAGGTTCTTTGGCCTTTTATACCCTTAGGTGAGAAAGGTTTCTTGGTCATTTTACCTTTCAAATAGGAATTACAGACTGGGAGTTCACTAACTTTTAGTTTCCTTAAAGGACCATCCTTTACAAGCCTTTTAATCCTGTTTAGGTTAATGTGACCAAGTCTAAGATACCAGAGATATGAGTTGTTATCATGAGAAATTTTTTGCCTTTGATTCTTAGGTTTCGCTACTTTGAATGTTTCAGTATTCACCAGTGGTTTAGGGCTACATTTAAGAATATATAAACCATTATTTAGTTTTCTAGAACATATATTGAAACAATTTTTTGAAATAAAAACAATTTAATTATCAAAAGAAACTTTAAATAGTTGTTCATTTGATCTAGAAACAGAAATCAAATTTCTTCTAGAACCTATAATAAAATAATCGTTATTCGAAACTAAATTATTATTCCTAAACTAAATTCTAAATTCTCCCACTACTTTAGCCGAAACCTTAGCTTTGTTGCCCATAGTGAGCACCCTATCAGTAAGTTCCTATAAAGAACTAAGACTCTACAATGAAGAACAAACATGGTTAGTAGCTCTCGAGTAAACTACCCAAGTTGATTTGGAACTAGTAAATCACATTTGCCCTGTTTTTTTTCCTTCTTTAGCTCTTCACAATTTCTCTTCTAATAGCTTGATTAATCATAGTGGAAGCACTTTCCTTTGGCCTTTGTGTTGAAGCTTGCCTCTTTGCCATTGTCAACCTTCTTAGGCTACTTCTTGTTCTCTTTAGATTTGGGCTTCCTAACATTCTTGTTCTTCCTTTTGTTGCTTTTGGAAGAACTGGCTTTAGCAATATTTGCCTCACCAGTCTTTTGCACCCTGAACAGATTCATATTTTTGGAGCTTGTTTAATAATTGTGTGAGCCCTATGTGCATATTGTTCATGATATAGGTGGTCATGAACTACTAGAAGATGAGACTTAGACTTTCTAAGATCATACCTAACTGTGCTTTCTCATCAATGGTTACTCCATTAAGCTCGGCCTTATGAACATGGTTGATCACATGGATCAAACCAGAGTGCTTGGTTTTATCTTGTTGTTCATGAACAACTTTATAACATCAAGACCAGCCTTATTTTTAGGCTGGTCAAACATGTCATCTAGTGACTGCATTATCTCATAAGCAGTCTCCAAATCCTCATGCTTCTTGCGAAGTACTTCAAACATGCCAACCAAGAGAAAACACTTGGCTTTCTAGTTGGCCTTCTACCAACGAGCATAGGCATTATGTTCTACTATTCTAGCATTGCCTTTTGGGATTGGAGGACTCTTGTCGAAAAGGATGAACTTGTAGTCATCATTTATGCACGTAAGGTTCATGTTACTTTTCCTTTTTGCATAGTTCTCACTAGAAAGTTGTTCAAGTGTGAGTAGGTTAACAATAGAATTAGACATACTACTAGAAAATAAATAAATTAACATTCAATTTGTGTGCATGAATATTGTAACAAATATATAAGTTTTAAGCATAGTAAATATGATGCATGAATGTAGATGAAAAATACATAAAATATATTTACTAAATTTAGCTAACGATAATTCAATTCATCATAAATAAAGTGTTGTCGTATGATAGGTCAAATTATTTACAATTCAAAACCAAGACACTCTTAACTAATAAATGTTATTCAAAATATCTCATATTTTCACATTTATTAACTACCATTGTTTTAATAAAAAAATACAATTAACATTTAATTATATTTTTATGAGTGTAATTCATGGTTTCAAATCTCTAAGACTTAGCTTTAAAATGCCACCTTTGGGTAAGTCAAATTAGAGAAACATCTCAAATTTCTAATTTTAGGAAGAACAACATTGTATCGATTCAAATGGATACCTCCTAAGGACGACGAAATCAATGTCATCTTGAGGCGCCATTTGAACCTTATGGTGTCATTCTAACAGTGGAGACCAGTAGGTCGTATTGTCATACAACCCTCTCTCACTCGATATTTTGCAAATATGTATTTTACTTGCAAATCATCTCATGGTTTACAATTTCTAGAAATATAAACATTTTATATTTCTAAATATAGGAAATTCTAACATTTAACCCTTAAATTTAATTTCATATAATAATACTATATTGCAAATCAAATTTGTAGCCGTTAATCAATTTAATCTTATCAAATTAATTTACAATGCATATTTCTTATTTATAATTAAAACAATTTTAATATAATAAATAAATGTGTGTTTATACATGGCATGTTATAAAACATATGTGTCGACACACTAAAAGTAATATGACATGTTATAATACATGAACATATAAAACAAAGCATTTAATTCTGCAATTGAGATGGATTTGACTAGGTTCCTTGGATATTTAAATTACAACCCAATTGAAATAATAAATGTAAAATTAATTCCTAATCTATTAAATCATAATTTTCATGGGTTTTCTTGTAATCCTTCTTGAATTGTCATCATTCATATAAATGGGAAAATCAGAATAAAATGAGAAAACGGCAAGACACATGCCTGAAACCCTACATTAGGGTTTGGGCTTCAACACAAGGCTTTGTAATGCCAATTTGCAGCGTTGCGGCACTTTATGTTTTGCTTCCACATGGGGCCACCTGTCATGCCCAGCTAGTGTTGTAGCTCCAACTATTGATGCCATGGCGCTACCACCTAGAGCGTAATGCTTCGATTTTTCTTGTTTTTCAATAGTTTCTAAAATCGTTTACCTCTGACCATCTCATGGTCATTAGTTCTGTTTTTTCGGGCTTTTATGGATCTTTGGATGTTCAATTATCTTCTGTCTATGATATTACAATAATATAAAATTGTGGAAAAATAAATTACAAAATTTCCTAATCCTTAATTTTGGGCGAACATCAATTCTAATGAGATTAAAAATTATGACAATCAAAAAGATCTTTAGAACTATATAATTAATGACCAAATCTATCGTTCATACATTCACCATTCATCACATGAATAATAAATAATAAACATACATATCAATGCAAGGAGCTTACCTGTCACATATATACATAATTGAGAAAAAATATATTTCTTTAAATAATTATCTCATATTCATGCTAAAGTTAATATATTCTATAGTCGGCTCTGGTACCAACTGTTGGAGTTGGAAAACATTTTTCACAAAATATATCAAAAATGTGGTTGTTGTGCAGATCATGTATAACATAAATTTTCTCAATTTTTGTAAAATGCTATAGATTATATTAATTTAACACATAAATAAATACATATAATACTTTGTTTACCGAAACAAACAGAGATGAATAAAAAATAAGCGACTTGCAAAGGACGTTCTCTTTCAAATAAAACCACCATCATCCTTGCCTATTCCTCAACTTCGGGATGGATGCATGTATGGGGGTAGAAGGAATATGGTTTCTAAATAGTTCATTTGACTAAGTTTAGTCACTTTTAAATCTCAACACATGAGCAAAATGAGTTTACAAATGAAGAACTTTTCCTCTCTCTCTCTTCTTCTTTCCACACGCCTATGAAAGGAGAATTTTGTAAAGTATTCTCAGTCTCTACAAGACTCATAAATGTGTATTGGTAATAAATAGATAAGGCCTCTATTTATATAGAATAAAAGAGTTAATTAATTACAGAAAGTCTTCTCATTTTAACTTAATATGGAATATTTAATTAAAATAAAAGATACAAGTTTTCCTTTTCTAGTACTGTGATAGATGCCACACATAGAGAGATTCTCTATGCATTGTGGCACCATTCTTATGGCAATGCAGGTGAGAAGACTATTTGTTACCTAACCTCATTTGTCTCCGCATTCAACTTTTTATATTTGAATTAAATCACAATTATTCAAAATATTAAATATGGAAATATTATAAACAAGTTTTGATATGCATAAGGGACTTTCCCTTGATAGCATAGGTGCCACATATAGTGGGACTCTTTTTTTGTGTGTGCCACCCAAACTGTGGGACACACCCACAGTGTGTCTTCTAAAATTAATTATTTAATTTTATTTATTAAATAATCAAATTTTTTAATAAATATAAATAAATTCATAATTAATTTATTTTGAGCGATATTTAATTTAGAATTCCATAATTCTAAATTAATTATTTAAATCAATAGCTTCAGTTGTCTAAAAAGTGTTTACAAAGATAGCAAGGTGGCCATTGGACCTATAATTTTAAGTTCCAATAAGACCAATATATTAATTAAACTCTTTAATTAATATATTACTCTTTTATTAATTTCAATGTAACTCCACTAAATACTTAGAATTTTGCTCTTGACATTATAAAGATTTAATTACTCATTTTTTAGAGTCGTCCATTTGATATAGACAATACATATAAGTTAATCCTCTATAAATAATTCATAATTAGCGTTAGATAATATCCATTAACCTCTTTAATTACTTGTTTATCTTTGAGTACCATTGATTCTTTAGTGAATAATAAATTCATGAACTAAATCATGAATTAAGCGCTCTTATTATTTAAGTTTCGGATTAATACTCAAGAGAATTATTTATGTACTTCTCATTAGAAAAAGAATGAATTCCATCTTATAATATTAACATTTTTGACTACTTACGTCATTATGCTTCCAAGATACAAGAAATAAGATTAGATTCTTAAATTTGTATTAAGTAGATCAAAACATATAAATACATAAAAAAAGGAGTCTGCTAATAACTTAGGATTAAGATCATCTTATATATGACCATCGGTCGATGTGATTCGAACTTGCTATATTCAACGGCAATTATTAGTTGTTCATATCACATTATGTCCTAGTCCTACACAATCTTATTATGTGCAGTACACTCATTTAATGACTCACTGCATTAATGGCTTAGATAAGACCGTTCCATTTTTAATGGAAATGGCATGCACTAATAATGCTCAATTAAAGATTCCATACTTTAATTGAATAATAGTTAATTATATGTTACTAACTATTTTAATTATCATTCTTAAATATTATCCTCTTATATATAACACTTATATACAATATTTAAGGTCATATAGATAATTATGAAATTTTAATGATATTTATAAAATATCAAAAATGCAAACAGGCAAATATAATAAATAAACTCATGTTATTTATTTATAAATATATCCTTTACAAAACATTATATGCTTTATGGGCATCTATTCTAACAGATACGTTAACATACTTATGTATTCTCTATTACAAATTAATGCGGAGATATTACAAATCCTTGAAAACTGCTTATCAAGTTGGCTAAGCTAACAATATCCAATTTATGGGTTAATAGTACGATGAGATCAACAAGTATACATATGGCACATTGACAATTACCTCTAGAACCATTCAAATGTAGTATCTTGGCAAACATATTGTTTAGATTAAGATTGAAACCTTCATATTGCTTTCCCATATGCTAGAAACTCTTTTTAGCATTGAATATACTTAAAGTTTTTATGTACTTTATTAGGTCTAGCAGTATTTTTTTATGTATTCTTTAACTTCGGTGAAACAAGATTTGCTGACCCTTTTTCCTATTCTTTAAGTTGTCCCCTCAATTAGATTAATACACAAAGTGAATTGCTTAATTACTTTTAATATTTAGGTCCTATTGATGTGTTTAAATTGTTAATTTTTAATGATGTATCAAATAAATAGTTAAATAGACAGTTAAAGGGATAGGAAAATAGGATAGCAGATCTGGACTCCTCTTTGGTGGCCATTTTCTATGTACTATCATGTTGTTGTACCTGGATTTTAATGGGTATGTAAAATAACATTAGAATCATAATTAATTAATTAATATATAATTATGATTGATTATTCCCTTTTATACTATGAGATAAAAATCTCATATTAGACCAAATATATATTATTTATGTTATTAACTTGGTTTAAATTAAATAATATTGATTGTTGTAGCATTTTTTATAGTTTTAAGAAAAATTTCAAGTTTTTTTTAAGATATTCATTTTTTAATATCTATCGATATTAATATTTCTGTCGACATTATCCGTAGATTAAAACTTCAACAACTCTATCAACATTAACATTTTCGTCGTTATTTATGAGCAATGACGTTATTGTGAGAAGGAGCTAGGTGCAATACAATCTGGCCTCTCTTTGAGCTAACACATTTTTACGTGCAAGGACAAAGCTATATAGGCCAAAATTATGGGTCAAATTATTCCCTAAATAGGAAATGTACTGACTATTCCACCACAGTTTCTAGTAGTGGAAAGCTATATCATAAATACGGTCAACAATTTGCTGAAGAGAGAAATCTATGCATTTATGATTGGCAGACCAAAGTTCACAGCAAGAAATAGGCTAACTAGACCAAAGTTTATATCATGATCACTCATCTAAAATCTAGTTGCACCCAAAAAAAAAAAATAATGATCATTTAAGACATCTCATAATCGTTTTGGAAATGTTTTCTAGTAAACATTGTCTCTTTCACTGTCTTAATGCCACTTCATGTTAATGCAAAACCTGATATGGTAAGGCTTCTAAATGTCTGCTGCCGTTTTCTATTTTTGTAAGCTTATAAATTTTTGTAGAAGAAACTCAAGAACTACAAGTCACCACAGGTCATTTTTGTTAATTTCTATGCTTAATTGTACTCTTTAACTGGAAATTCTGTGAGAACTCCAGGCCATGTAACTGGGGATTTTTTTTTTTTGGTATGATTTGAGTATTAAATCATTGTTTATTTCCATTTGTTCTAGAAGAAGGCACAGCCTATTGGTAAATCATGCCTAACACTTCAAATCACCCACTTCAAGTTGAAAAAAAAAAAAAAGAAAAATCATGTGATTGATAATCTATTCAAAATGAAGAGAATAAGATATTTTTCTGAGTGATTGTAATGATGCAGAATCTGCTATTTGAGATTATGATCCAAACCTGATAATTCAGATCACCTACTCCAAGTCAAAAAAAAAAAAAAATCGCCATTTGTTACCTGCATATAGTTTGATTAATGATCTACTCGAAATGAGTAGAACAAGATCTTTTTTCTGAGAAAGTGTAATAATCCAGAATCTACCATTTGGTTTCTATAGACTAACAAGAAACAGAAATACTTAAGAAAGACTTGGGAAAAAATTTGAGGTATATATGTTTAGGCCCAAAAGCTTCTGTATTAAAATCTTCGTTTCAAAATTCTGAGTAACAAGCTAAAACAAAAATAGTTTTCTTTAAGATCCACTACTATGACGCTAATCTCACTTATTAGATCTCTTGTTAGATGGCCCTATCTCGGAACTTAATTCTTCGTCAAAGATTCGGCCATGATGAACTTGATTGGTTCCTAATAAACAAGAGAGTTCACTTTATACTCATAAAATACGCATTGCAAAACTTGTGAAAACATATTAATAATCAATATATATATATATATATATATATAAGCATTTAAAAGATACTCCTTTTTGGAATCTTAAATTCCTTTTTGTAAGGTTTTGCTAAGCTTGTCCTTATAATTTTGCTTTGTATAATTGTGGATATCCTAAGTCTTGTTTGTTTCGAAAACTCTTTAGATTTTTTGGACTTAAATTTAGATTCGAGTATTAAGAATCTTTTGGATACGTATTTGTTTCCCTCAAAATCCGAATCTTTTGAGTATTAAGAATCCAGGTTTCAAAGATATGACTCCTCTTTAAACTTTTGATACCTAGATATCTCTGCTACAATAAAAACTAAAATTCTCTCCCCTATATTTGAGAAACAAAATCATAACTTCTTCATTTGTTATCCAATTGAGATTATTCTTTTTTCATTGTGTTTCTAGTAAAGAAAGGAATAAATTAAGATTCATATCACATTTTTTTAGGTCATTAACATTAAGATTTTATTAAATTTGTTAATAAATCAAAAACTATTTTCACTATCTCTGTAACTACAAATTTCAATTTTATTCCATACTCAGATTAAAACTTAAATGTACATCCAAACATCAATTTAGATAACAATTCAAATCACTAACTTAAATTCTACTTCAAATTACAATAACTCAAATCAAATTACTAATTTGAATCCATTAACCAAACTACTAATTCGAATCCATTAACCAAACAGACCCCTAATGTAATGGAATGCTATTGTGACGCTAGTTAGATTTCTCACATTGACCAGGTAATTTTACTACTGGATATGTGTTTACTATAGAGGTGTTTTTTCTTAGAAATCTTGCAAACAACCTTGCAAGGTGGATTCAAAATTCATAGCATGATTTGGCAGGTGGAGAAGCATAATTATTAAGAAATCTCCACATTGATATGCCTCTATGTGAGAGGTTCCCTCGGCGGTACATTGTGACCATCAAGCTATACGACAACTTTGAGAAAAGAACAAAATTTACAATGGTAAGAGTAGGCATATGTCACCAACCCAAACTCAGGTGGTGACGTGGCGATTTAGTTAAAAATAAGCAACTTGTTATCATATCTAATATCTGTTAGAAATAATTAAAAATAAGCAACTTGTTTGCTAAAAAAGTTTCAAAAATTACAAAATGGCAAAAATTCATTTTAAATCATGGCTAACGAAAAAGAAGGGTTTAGAGTCCTATCTTGTTATCTAGAGCAATCACATCTACACTAAAATCCCCCTTCTGCTAAATATTAGCTCATTCGAACAGCAAGCAACCTTAAGTGTAAACTAGATACATTAATATCTAAACGTGAATATTCTATATTAGTATGCTATTTCTTGGTACCCTTGTGTGCCTTTAGATTCAAATAATCATGTATGCCAGTTATTATATTCTCAGTGTTTTGAACACAAAGTAATAACCCTTTTAAAACATTTCTAAATCATTAAACGATGAAAAACAACAAACAAAACCACCATTTTGGGATGCTCAGTCGGCCTACCAAACTTGCTAATATTTGGCCTATTGAACTGGTCGAGTTCGGCCTGCTGATCTGTCGAAATCTAAAAAACTTCCAGATTTCAGCCTCGGCAATCCCAAGCTTCAAAGCTCAATCTAACCTATTTTAGCATGTCTCAGAGCATGGGTAATATTCAAAAGTCATAGAATAGCACACCAAAACATTTTTAAACACTTTTCCCTCAAATTTTCATTCATTTACTCACATAATTTCAAAAGTGAACAATAAAATGTAAAAACTATTCAATCTTGTTTTTGTTCAAATTAAGGCATGGATTTTAGGGTAAAATTATCATACGATCTCATTTGAAATGTTTTTTAGGCTAGTTTTGTCTCAGATCATCACATGCAACATAAATTTTCCAAGATAAATGCAACTAGAAATATAAGGCAGACATTTGAGTTAAATGGCCTCAATTTAAGATTTCAGCCTCTACTTTAGCTGAAAATGAGGACCCTTGTGTCTCTGTTCCTTGTTTTCGGCTGGAAAAATGCTTATTGTGTTCTCTGATCTTGAGGCAAAGGGTGGAGAATGTCTGGGCTCTTGAAGGCAATTTGAGTGTATGTATAGGTGTTTTAGCAATGCAGATAGGGAGAGGAAAGGAAGGCTGACGTGATGGGAAATGAGAGAAGATGTGTGTGGTTATGTCTGAGTATACCTTAGCATGTTCTAAGGCAGAGATCATGAGATGGTTTAATCAAAACCAGGGGCTATTCATTGGCAGGTGTCCCTTTCACGTGGAGGAGCTGAACGTTGAGTTTAAAGGTTTCTCAGCTCACAGTTTTTGTCTGATAAATGGTTTGAGGTCTTGTTGGTTATTTAGCCAAAATATTTGTGATTCTTTTTTGAAAATAAAACCAATTACCAAAACTAATAAGAAAAAATAAGTTAACAAATGATTAAAAAAATAAGATAAATCAAAAAATGGATAAAAATGCAATTAAATGAGAAAATGACACAAAATTAATTAGATTAAGTTAATTAAGTAATTGGGCACACTAATTCACCAATTTAGCATACTAATTTTACTTCAGTTTAATTTTGAACATTACAGCACATTTGCCTACAACATAATATAGTAAAGCAAATTGTTGAGAGATAGGAGTGATATCATTTGAAGTTGTGAAGTTAAGGGAAAATCAAGATGACCAGTTGATGAAAGGATCTAATCGGAGTTAGAATGACGGGATGTGCTTAAAAGCTATTTGAATAATCTACCTGTGATGACAATCCAAATCACTTGTGTAGCCGGAGAACACTATAATGCGGGGGGTATAGTGCATGTGGTAGGATGATTACTTTTATTAGTTTCAAGTTTCCTTTCTTTACAAGTCAAAAATTTGATTTAAAATTTGAAAATTTCGTCAATTAATCTTGCATTTGATTGTGAGAGAAAATAAGAGCATGTTAAGCTTATGATCTTATTATCTCTCAAACCTTGTGATACATATTCGACTCGGAGTAGGCTACTTAGATTGAAGGCGGGTGTGGCGACTTAGAATAGGCAAGTTGGACTCAAGACAAGCCAAGCAAGTAGGATGCTCGTAGAAAGGGAAGTCTTTTTGAGTCTAGCAGTACTAGAACCTTAGGATATAACTCATGCTTCCATTTTCCTTGCAATTGTAATTCTAAGTCAATAAGAGATTGTATAGCATCGACACTAAATAAATTTTTGGATTAAATTACAAGAATTTCTCCTCAGCTACAGCCCCCAAATACTATATCCCTTGAACTTCAAAACATAACATGAGTTTCCCCAAAACTATGAAAGATTAACAAAAAAATTCTTTTATCAGAACTTTTAATAAAAATTGGTACATAATTAATATTTGGTACATAACGTAAGAGTATTTTAGCAACACTATTATGTCTAAAGCCAATTTGAACTTAAAAAATTCATATAATTTTAAAATTTTAATTGTTAAAAAATATAATCTAAAAATCCTTAAAAAATTTTTAAAACAAATAATCTCTTTCATTTTCACGTGATTGAACTAGGGTAAGCTAAAAATTGAATGGTTCACTAAAATGTTCAACAATCCCCAGTATTTGTATATATTATGTCATTTATACTTAAAATCATAATTCTAGGAGTTTTCTTTTTAATATTTTATAGATCAAGGGAACAACTATTGCAGTTTAAAGTTCAGAGGGTATAGTGTTACAATAGCTATAGTTGACGGGAAATTTTTGCAATTAATCCTAATTTTTTTGTCATTGAAAAAAAACTTTGAAAAATAATTGTGGTGCTTAGCAATTACTTTCTAAGAATTTTTTTTATAACTTTTGAATTAAAAAATTAAAAAAAACTGATATCGACTTGTTGACCAAGAATTAAAAAAAAACAACAACAACAACACAATCACCACCAACATTTTCCTTCATCAACAACATGGCTGAGATAGGATCATTGTCGAGCTAGGGCCAACTTCCCAAATTGCCCATGAGGTCAAGCCAATAGGCCAAGAATGTTTATGTTTGAGATTGACACAACACTATGTGCAGGGGCACATGGTGGCCAGGTTCCTTGTCCTATACGACTCCGACTTCTCTAGTAGGATTTGCAGGATAAGAAAAAGCCTCAGAGTGAGGGGACACTGGTGTGGTGTCTATCAAGGGTGCTTTAACGCTCAAGTCAGTATTTTGTCTAGGAAAAGCAAGAGAAGAGGTAGAGTAGGCAAAGGAAGAATGCTTGTACATTTGTGGTGGACATGATGCTCTTATTTACAGAGTTTAGTTTAGACCTGGGTGTGGACCAGGTTTAGCCTGTGACTCGGCTATACCACTATACGAAGCCTAGGTGGCTAGTGATAGGTGGCACGATATCCAAAGAAGGAAAATTATCTGAAAGAGCACTAAGACAATGCCATGTGGTAGTCTTTAGGTATGATTCATTGCTGTGTGATTTGATTGGGGTCTGACCATCTTGTTGGTATCGCAGAGTTGTTCTCTATGATTACTTAAGCTTGCTCAAATAAACCCTACACAGACTGATCTTGATAGGATAGATCCTAGTTGTGTCGAGTGAATCTTGGTTAAATTGATCCTAATAGAACGGATCCTGGTTGGTTTGATCTTAGTCAAAACTTGGTTGGACCTAATGGACTTGTTTGGTGGTCTTCTCTACCTATTTCTTAGCCAACTTGGTGGCCTTCTCGGGTTGATCTTCTAAGCTAAAAAGATTACCCTTCTAGGCCTTTTCAGATTGGTTTTCTCGACCTACCTTTGTAGCCAACTTGGTGACCTCTTTAGATTGTCCTTCTAGTCTTTCTAGGATAGGTCTTCTTAGCCTACTTGGTAACCTTCTTGGATTGCAGTTCTAGGCCTTCTCGGCTAACTTGGTGGCCTACTTGATTGGTTGTTTGGCTTAAATAGTTTCTAGATTTCAGATGGTCCTTCCATCAAGAAAAATCCCCCCACAATATTGACCCTCTAAGTCTCTAGTGATGGGGTCACTAACACTAAAGTCTTGATGTGGTCAGAACATACATTTCTATTGATTCTTTTTGGACAATCGGTCTTAAGCCTCGTTGGCCTGTTTGGACACCTAATTGGCTATAGCCAGAACTTGGTCTTCTCTGGTCAGACTTTTCATTGTACCTGAGGTATCTTGATTAGTCGTAACCTTTTTGGGCCTAGTTGGAATCTTTATCGAACTTGAGGTCTCTTGTTTTGTTGTAGCCTTTTTGGACTCTTCATCTTGGACCTAGTTAGCCGTAGCCAGGACCTAGTCTTCTCTCATTAATTGTTGCTTTCTTAGACCTCGTTAGACTCTTCATCGAACGTGTGGTCTCTTGATTTTTTGTAGCCTTTTTGGACTTTTGTCTTGGACTTGGTTGGTAATAGCCGAGACTTGGTCTTCTCTAGTAGGCCGACACCTTTTTGGACCTAGTCAGACTCTTCATTGAACCTAGGTCCTCTTAGTTAGCCATAGCCTTTTTAGACCTAGTGATGCTCTCCGTTAAGCTTAAGGTCACCACTCAGACTCTTTGTCAGACCTAGTGGACTGGTCAAACTCTTAGTTAGGCCTGTCATTAGATGCATGATCAGATCTTATTGCCATGTGGTTGGACTCTTGGTCAGAATCTTTGTCAGACATGGTAGACCTGGTCGGAACTAGTGGACTTGGTCGGACTCATGGTCAAAGCTGTTGTTAAGAGAAGGCCTCAGAGAAAGGGGAACATTGGTGTGGTGCCTACCAAATGCACTTCGACATTCAAGTTAGTATTCTGACTAGGAAGAGTAAGAGAAAAGGCAGAATGCCTGTACATTTATGGTGGAATTCATGCTCTTATTTGTAGAGTTTAACTTTGACCTAGGTGTAGACCAAGTTTGGCCCGTGACCCAGTTGTATTAATATACGAAGCCTAGATGGCTAGTGACAGGTGTCATGATCTCCAAAGAAGGAGGATTGCCTAACATAGGGCTGAGATAGTACCACGTGGTGGTCTTTGGGTATGATCTACTACAGTGTGATCTAGTCGGTTCGACCTGTTGGGTTAAACCCATAAAATCATTTAAAATGCAGCGAAAAAAGGGTTTTAAAAATTTTCTCAAACTTTCAGGATCCTTTTAATGATGCTACATGCAATAATTAAATTTAAACACAAACTTATGTGCTTGGCAATAGCTTTGGATGATTAAGTGTTCCAAACCTATAGATCTTCCTTTCCATTTTCCTCCTTCTAGGTCTACTCGCGTGTGAGCATTGGCAAGATTTCTTGGAAAATCTCCTTCTATATCTCCTTCCAACATTTTCTCGACAAAGATTCTTTAAAGGTTTAAAGGGGAAAACAATAAAGAAACACTAGATAGTGGTCAGAGAAAAGCATATAGAAAATAGAACTTCCAAGATCTATTTATAGATACACTGCCTAAGTGGTTGGTACATAATCTCTAATGAGATTCTATATCTAGAAGAATTATGCCCACCACTAGGGTGGTTGGGCATGATCTGTCAACTCTCCAATAGAAGAATGACACATGTCCCAACTACCTAATTTAGTGAGATT
Organism: Artocarpus hirsutus; assembly: GCA_946598075.1. Taxonomy (NCBI): domain Eukaryota; kingdom Viridiplantae; phylum Streptophyta; class Magnoliopsida; order Rosales; family Moraceae; genus Artocarpus; species Artocarpus hirsutus. The sequence continues at coordinate 45,050 of CAMOHE010055635.1, forward strand.
CTATATCTATCCGATATCTGTCCAAGATCCGATTTTAGTTCAAAATGAAATATTATTTATTTTGTCTTTTAAAATAAATTCTTTCATGATTTTCTCAATTATTTATATTATCTCATAAAATAAATAATTGTTAGGGAGAACCTATTTTAACTTTTGGAAAAGATATTTTCACACTTTGATAATAACCATATCTTATAAAATCAAGGGATGTGTTTGAATCAACAGATCATGAAAACACACCACGTGTACTATCAGAGTTGACAGTTCCTGCCAAACACAATGCAAATAGTGCACTTTGTGAATTTCCAATTCTACCACTGCAGATCACAAATAATATGAGAAATTTCCATTTACCCATCTAAATGAATGATATGGAGCTAGTAAGGGGATCCAATGGACATATATAATTTAAGGTCCAATAATTATTTATAATTTAATTATCTTATAATTAAATTGATAATAATTATTAACCATAGCTTACGCCACTATTGGAAACCAAAGCCGCATTCTTAAATTATATACAGAATTATATGGAAACTTAAACATTGAATGTTAACAATAAAGTTGTCCATTGTTATAATTATTTGCTATGTGATGATACTTTCTATAATAATATTCATAATTAGAGCTAGGTTTATAATGTTTTGTACAACCTCTATAATTATTTATTTTTCTATGAGTTCTGTTAATTCTTTAATGGATGACCTATTTATGAACAAATCATTGGTAATATTTGATATCTCATATCAAATAGCGAGATCTTTACTTTTAAGTTCCCGAATTTATACTCATGAGAATATTATCTTAACTTCCTATCTTCTAGGAGTTATGGATTGTATATCTATGAAAAATATTCCTAGCTACCTATATTACTATGTCTCCAATATACCGAGTTTTTGATAGTGTATTTATAGATCACACTCAATGGCAATCAAAGACATAATAAATAGATGTGATTCCACCAATCGCCTCAAGATTTAGATATAATCCATAAAATGATCAATGATGATATAATTCTAATTTCTCATTATGAAATTGCAGAAGAAATTAAAATCTATCATGGTGTAGGTTTAATGTGTTCTAAACACACTGATGTCTCTATCTAGTAATTAAAATATTATTATAATCTGGATAAGATTATTCCACCAAATTAAGAATAGACAACATCATAATCCTAAGCAAGATAATGTGTCTAGCTTTATCTTCTGATTGTAAACTAAAATTTATACCAAGTGTACATAATCGTATCCTTTGTATAATGAACACTTCATATACATGATTATGGACTTTTAAAAGTATTGAAACCTTTATGATATTTACATATATGTACATAAGCATATATATATATATACATATATCATGGAAAACATGAAGAAATATTATTTATTAATAGTACAATACATTAGTTCTCATAATGTCTAATTGGGATAAACCGACATGCTTTAAAAGCATAATCCCAACACAATCACCTTGCCAGTATCGCGGAGTTGTTCTCCATGATTGCTTTAGCTTGGTCAGATGCATCTTCGTTAGAAGAACCCTCGTCGAACTGATCTTAATAGGATGAATCTTGCTCAAACTAATCCTAATCGGATGGATCCTGGTCGGACTGATCCTAATAAGATGGATCTTGCTTGGATAGATTTTGGTCGAACGAATCTGGTTGGGGCCTAATGGACTTATTTGGTGATTTTCTCGGCATACTTCTTGGCCAACTTGGTGGCCTTCTCAGATTGACCTTCATCTCTTGACACAAATTTTTTAAGACAATTTGTGCAATTAAATCCTAATAGTTTGTAATTGGAAAAACTCATAAAGGGATATTTGATCTTTTTCCTTTTTATGCTATGTAAAAGTGATTTGTTATGTTTCATAATTCATGGTTGAATGTCAAATTATAGGCTCTATAATCTATTGGCAATTGGACATATAACTCAATTTTCTTTTGTTTAGGCAAAGGGATCTTCAGAATTAATACAGAAAACAGTAAAGAGGAGTTTGTATGGTACCAATTAAATAGAGGAGTTCTACCAGAAGGCATAGATATACACAGTCTGTTTATATTTTAACATTGTTTTAGGATCTATGTAGAGGTGATGATGCTTTTGATAGTACTAAATTGATTGCTAATTTTATATGAGGCCCACCCTTTACTCTGTAGGGAGGATTTTAAAATCAAGGTCCAAATAATCAATTTGATATGAAATTGATGTTTGCAAATTATCTTACGGATCAATTATCAAGCGCATATACGACCTAAAGACGTACACATTGCAGCACACTACCTAGCTATTTTTACCATGGGTAAGGAGTTGGAAAGCTGACACACTTTTACAAGTCTATTAATGTACTTGCAACGTTTTTATATTATTTTGTATTTAACTTTGTCTGTGAGGTTATGTTGGAAATTGCCTTTCTGCTATTGTAATTTTCCTTCATTTCCATATTTCCATTCTAGTAACTTCAACAGTGTTATAATACCTTAATCAGTAACCCATTTTAGTTTTTCCAACCATGCACCCTCCCAAACCTCTAGTTTTATTGTCATGCAATCACTATTATCGTGCACCATATTGTTGTCACTGGTTTCGCTGCTGCACTGCACCAATTTGGAATATTTGACCAATGTAAATCCTGCATGTTTTCAATACTTGAGTTAAACAAGGAGTTTAGGGATCAGCAAAAAGAGAGAAAAAAAAAGTATCATGGTCAAAACATGGTAACTGGTTCTATTATTTCTGTTTTTAGTAGCTGTATATATGATTTTGGTCGTAATACTTTAAAACAATGTAAATATATATATATATGTATGATTTTGTAACAATTTATAGTTCAACGTAATTATGTGATTATGCAATCAGGGCCGTGTATTAATGGTAAAAATACAGGATTAGCTATCCTGTGGGAAACTAGAAATTTTTGTTATTTTTTAGTTTAGACCAATTTTTTATGACGGTTTTCACTAAAACCATTTGAAAATGTTAAGCTTACACAACGGTTTTCAATAGAAACTGTCATGTAAGTCCTAGCTTACGTGATGGTTTTTACTAAAAACTGTCCTATAAGCTTAGTGTTTCATGACAGTTTTTAATGAAAATCATCGTGAAAATTTGGTCTAAAGCCAAAAAAAAAAAAAAAACCAAAATTTGAAGTTTCCCACAAAACTAGCCAAAATAAGAATTCCACAATAGTAAAAAATCATCGTAAAAAGTTCCATTGGTGCCACAACGGATGATTACACGCCGGTTTTTAAATGTCATGAAAACATACCACGATGGTTTAAAACCGTCGTGTAATCAACAGTTTTGACTAGTGCTCCCAGTAAGCAAAACATTTACATATTTATTTATGTGCAAAATTAATATAGTCTATAGTGTTTTACAAAATGTTTGAGAAAATTTTTGTTATACACTATCTATACTATTATCATGTTTTTGCTATATTTTGTAAAAAAGTTTTCTGAAACCAACATTTTCTCGTTAATAAGTAAAGTTCCTATCACTCGAGAGTGTTGATAGAACCCTCCAATTTGTTCAATCAATTCAATTCAATTTAATTCATTTTGCCATATTGAATTGGATTATAAAAAATACAGTTTGGTTTTGGATTGAGATTTTTTAATTCGATATAAATAGATTGGATTATGGATTGAGTGTCTTGCAGTCCGTATAATCTGTGAATACGATCTATATATATTTTATAAATTATATATCCATATACAAACATATATATACAAAATGTTAATAAATTTATAAACCTATGCTACTACAGTACCATGTTTAAAGTTCATATGCTGAAAAGAAAAAAAGAACCTTAGACCAATTACATTAACAAACATTAGTTACACATGTCTAAAGTTTACACAAATTTGCTAGTTGTAATATGTTGTAATACTACAATTTAGTTTATTATCAAATACTTGTATTATATTAGGTCGTAATATGTTTAGATTTTATTAAATTATAGGTTAAATTGCTTCAGTAGTTCCTCACTTTTTACAAAAGTGAGTATTTGATTCTCAACCTTTTTTTATTATTATTATACTGACCTAAACCTTTGATAACCGACAATTTTGGATGGGAAAATTGTTCCACATTATTTTTAATTAAAATTACTAAATTACCCTTCAACATAATTGATACATTAAAAACTTAATAAAAATTAAAAGAAAAATTTAATAAAAAAATCTAAACAAATAAAACAAAAAACTCGAAAAAAGAACAACCCAATCTTCCTCATATCTTCGTCTTCATCATCATCACATTGTAAAAAGGAAAAAAACCACATATCCATCAACAATAAACTAAATACAATAAAACCAGATCATATTGAACCCAATCGTTGCTTTTTTGAATCTAGATCAAATTGAGCTAAACAAAGTACAACTTCTCTTTAAACTACCCGACAATTATTAGACAGTTTTAAGTACAGCTAATAATGTAGCTCAATTAGTTCTCAAAGTTGTCAAAAAGATAACAAACTAGTCCCCAAAGTTAGCAAAAAAAGGTTACATAGTGGTCCCTCAAAGCCCAGCCAAAATACCCTTAAGCAAATAACAACATCCGTCCTTTCGATTCAAACATTCCCTACGATGGCTCTATTGTCATCGCCAAAGGTAATCTGGACCTTCTTCCTCCCAAATCTCTCTCTATCTCCTCCGGTGTCCCTCCCTCCTCAACGATGACAAATTTGGAGAAGCTTAACAGAGCAAAGTTTAAGTTGTAATCCAAAACCCCTCCCGAATATCTCTTTCTCATGACGAGGAGGCCCTAAATTAATTGGCCTTGAGAGGGGCTATGAAGGAGTTGATCTTATAATAGGGAGGCTACGAAGGAGCTGGGCTGGTCATAGGGAGGCCGCGACGGAACTGGGCATGCCATGGATTCGACGGAGGGAACCAAACACCATAGAGAGATAAAGAGAGAGAGAGAGGGAATTAGATGATCATTTTTTGTTTATGCTTTTTCTAGTTTTATTTTATTGAATTTTATGTTTTTATTTTAATTTTTTAAAAAATATTAGTCATTTTACATTTTTTTAACATCTGTCAGTTAAATTGGTCTCTCAACAAATTAAATCAAAGGTTTAGGTATATTAAATTAAACAAAATTAGGGATCAAATGCTTACTTTTGTAAAAAGAACCCGAACTATTAGCGTAATTTATCCTAAATTATATTATGTTACCCTATATTAATTTTGATTAAGAGTTTTTTAATATATTCAAAGGGTTAATTTGTGAATATGCAAAACCCCATCCTCAAATTCATAGTTTTCGGATTAGATTAGAGTACTCACCAGAGCTGGCTCAATATATTTTAGGGCCCTAAGCTAACTTTTTAAAAAGGGCCTCTTTAGAAGAAAAATTTTTTTTGGGAGAAAGAGCAAAAAGTAGGCTTTGATTAAAAATTAGTACATAATGCCATATGGTTACAAAATATGTAAAAAATAGCGTATCATGAGAGCTAGGAAATACCATATTGACATGGTGATACTCTATTTTTAAATAATGAAAAAAATTATTTGCAATGTCACCGGCGACCTGAAAAATATTATATTAATATGTAAATACTATATTTTTATATAAACACAAAAATTTATCAACAATCTCGTCAGACCTAGAAAATACTATATTAATATATAAATATTGTATCTACATGTTATTGACAACTTTATCGAACCATGGGCAACTAGAAAATATAATATTTACATGTTAATGTATTTATATGTAAATAAATAAATTACTAATGGCTTCGTTGGATGTTGGATGTCGTTGGCACTAATAACCCCGCTGCAATCGAGAAATATAGCACTTATATATATATATATATAGTATTTTATAAAAATATAAAAATTTACTTGTGACGTCCCCGACACACACGGTCACTGGCAACCTCTCCGACGGCCATGAAATCAAAACAATAAAAACATATAACATGTTTTTCTTCTTTTTTTTTTTTCCAGATTAAAAAAAGTATGGAAAAAAGAAAAATTAATAACTCAGATCTCAAGCATAGAAAACCAAAATATTTGTTTCTTGGATCGAGCACAAAAATTAAAAACCTTAGAAACAATAACTTAGATCTAGTCTCATATCGCTCTCAAACGACGATTGGAGCTCTAGGAACAGTGACGGCATCATAAGCTAAGACTCAGACAGTGACAACAAACATGGATTCAGAGTCGATCTATGAATCCAAACATCGTCGACCTTTCACAATAGCGCCATGACTACGCTCCTCATAGATCCTTTCAGGCGTTATTTTGGGCGACCTATCCGACTCGATAGAGCGGCATCTTCCTCGTCATGACGCATCGGGAAAGCTGGGGATTATGGTTTTGATCGTGGCTTCAATGGTCACGATCTTATATCTCAATCATATTTGTCTTATCCGACAATGTGCACATCGATCCTTGCGCGATCTTCACCTACACAACTTAAATTTCGATTAGGAAATAAAAAGGTGCAACTGAGATTCAAATATGGTGTTCCTGGTGGTCGCAAACTCGCCATCTTACTTCGCCAGTGCTCGAGGTCGACGACTTATCAGAGATCGGCGTCGGTAAAGCTTCAGTGGCTATCGACCATGGAGGAGGAAAGAGAGGGGAAACTAAAAGAAAGACGGATGAGGGAGAGAGACAGTAAGAGCTGAGTGAGTGAAGTGGACGGTATTTTAGATTTTTTGTTTTTATCTAAATTGTGTTTAAAATACAGTATGCTATTTAATTTACATTTTTAAAACATATGTGTTATTTACAAAATGATGGGTAAAATATATTATTTTCTACAATTTCTCATTTTTTGATGCAAAATTGCTCGTTAAAACTTAAAATTAGGAAAAAAAAAATCTTTTATATCATTCAATAACAAAATAATAAATTATGTCTAATGAAAAATAATAATAGTCAAAATGAAATTATATCAAAGTCAATAAACAAGTTTCCTACTAAAAAATAATCAAGCTTCTATACTTAACCAATATCGGCAACGAATATTAAGCTTTCTTCAATCCGTAGATCCCGAGAAAATCACTAGACATAAAAAAAAAAAAAAAAAACATAAAAATGAAACATCTATTCAAAAACTTATTTTCCTTGCCTTTTGGGAAGTAAAAGTATTAATCAGATCTTTGTATTCAAGATTATCTAATAAATCCTTTTCAATAGACAATATACCCAATCCACTTAGCCGTTCCTGTGATATAGTTGATCCGAAATATGATTTTATACGTTTCAACTTTGAAAAACTCCTTCAACAGGAGCAAACAATCACTGAACTTGTTAACAATATTATGTAAGAATACATGCATTTGGGAAAGAATATACACTTTTTATGTAATCAAGTATTTCAATTAGACTGCTATTTTTCTTTTGTAAAACTTCTCTCAACACTTTCAGTTTTGAAAATAAATCTAGTCTATCAATGTCAAAAAATCCATCATATTTTATATCTTTTTCAATATTCAAAAAACACCTTTCTAAAACATCATCTAATGATTAATTTTTTAAAATTGAAAAAAAACCAAAAAGAAAAATTTCATATGCTTAAAAGTGCTTAAATCTGACTTTAAGTGAACAAATAACTTGGTCAACCATGTAAAGGAAAGACTTAATTCGAAATGACTCTTCAGCTGATTCTATTTTATCACAAACAACATTTTCATCAAATTGTTTCTTCTTACGAATTACACATTTTTCAACAAATTTAGATTCTATTTCCATCTCATTTGCAATCTCTTTGGTTGAAATCATGAAAGATGCAAAACCCTTCTCTCTACAATTTTCAAAATAAGAAAGAAGACTTTTATATTGATCTATAGTAATGTCAATCTGCGTTCTTCCCTTTGTAAGCTTTTACCAAGACATCAAGCCAAATAAACATGCCTGACAAAAATTCAAAATTCTTCAATTCATACATTGCTAGACATTTGGCTTTACTGTTTACTTTGAAATCATCACTAGTCTCTACAGGTTCAAGCAAAGCATCTGCTATTTTGAAGCTTGAAATCTAATTGTTTTGGCTTTAATACAAATTTCCTAAAGAGTTTGTGACAATGATTTAATAGTTCAAATAGATAATATTTTCCATCACTTGGGTGAAGAAGAGAATAATGAATATATGCATAGTAAAACTCTAAATACTCTAATACAAAAGGTTACAACATCACAAAATTAAGTTAAGATTATGACAACCACAATGTGTATATAATGCTATAAGATTTATAACTTTTTTTTATACATCTTGATATTTTACTTACATGTTAGATCCATCATCGCCTTCTTACATTGTTGATGTCAAGTTTTAGATTTTCAATTTCTTTTACAATTGTATTAAAGAGACCTTTTCTAGAAGTTTCATCCAATTTCAGAAAACCCAAAAAATATTCTTCAATCCTTATTGGAGTTGTTGTCATATCCACACACCTTAATATCAAAGACATTTTTCTTGGGGACTTGAATGGAGAGTACAACCAAGTATAACGGAATTTGCATCTTTAATTTTCTTTAAAATTGTACTCTTACTTTCAACTGCTAATATTTGTATCAACTCATTTTGAATATTAAGTCTCAAGTAATGATTATGAATCTCTCCATTTTTAATGCGCCAGACATGTTCTTGTATTATTGGATGAAATTCGGCAATCATCTCAATTATGCTCAATTATAATTCTTCTCATTATTTCCACAAAATGCTAAATTGTTCTTAGCTAGAATTTTAACAATAGCAACTATTCTCACTAAAATATTTGTTCAATGCTCTTTCTCTTTGTTGATTCCTTCTTGGACATGTTTATCAATTGTTCTATTTTTTTACCAATCTCAACTCAAACCAATCATGTTTATCAATTGTTCCTATTTTTTCATGGCTTTTAAGTTTGGCACTTAGATTTCTCCAATCATTAGTTCCTTCGTTGCCTAATTAGTTCATACTAGAATTAGTAATAAACAATTTACAATAACAGTCATAAACTTTGTTAGAATCCTATGAATATACCAACCATCTTCTATCGTGTCTTTCTCCATTTGGTGGTTTTCTCATGGAAAAAGAAGTAAAGAAATGCCTAGATGTTTCATCTTTTGGAAAATTTATATCAGTCTCTTTAATTGGACCTTTTTCCACTAATAAATCCCTCAATTTGCTATCAATATTTTACCGTCTTTCCAGATCATAAATTTTCATATAGACACATCTCTTAAATTGTCATTATCTTTTGTTTTCATACCAATTTCATCGTTTTCATTTATGTCTTGACCTTTTTCATCAATCATTTCATATTCATCTTTTTTATAATTCTTATTCTCTATGGTTTTTTTTTACTATCACTTACTCATCCCCTTATTCATATTAAATTTTTAATTCAATTGAATTTTTTACTTGACTTAATTTCATCTCTCTTACTACTCATGAAAATTTTTTTTAGTTCTTCTTTCTGGGATTAAATCAACTCTTCTACTCTCCTCTTTTTCAATCGTTTGACATGACCGATGCATATTTTCTATTAGACATATCTATTCTTTGCTTATGTATATAGCATATAAACCTTAAAAGCAATAATTGGCAAGTAAATGAGAGATAAGTTAGAAAGAAATAACCTGAAGATTTTGTTGAGAAGAGAATAGCAATTGTAGTCTTGTGATTTTTATTTTTCTGAGAGAAGAGATTTTTATTTTGAGGAATTCAAGAGACGTTATGCGAAAAAGAAGAGAAAAGTAGAATAGAAAGAGATATGAGAGAAAAAAAATAACATTTTAGTTTTTTTCTTTTTGAATATATATATATATATATATTTGTTTTTACGTTTACCATTATTATTTTTTGAAGTATTTTATTATTCTTTTTAAATGACATTGTAATTAAGTTGAAAAAATAATATCTGATTTACTTTTATGCTTTCCTTTTTTTTAAGGAAATAATACATGATTGGCTTGGTAAACTTTAAAAAATCTCAATGTGGTTTAATACTCCTAAAAATGCCATTCTATTAACATGTAGGCCTTTTTTTTTTTTTGACAAGGAGGTTGTCTTTAAAGGAATTTTTAAAATAGGACTAATTGAAAGACAACCTATTTTCTAGGAAAAAAATTAGGCTTTCTTAAATTTAGGGTTCCTAAGTCGTTGCTTAAGCTTTCTAGAGGTTAAGGCGGCATTGGTGTTTATAGTCGGTCCTAAGTCGGATAATCGATGCACGTCTACAATACAACGACGATTGGATTGTAGACGTGCATCGATTATCTGACTGTTAATGCCTTGGATAATAGATGCGTATCTATTATCCTACTATTACATTTTAGGCGTCTATAATCTTCAGCAACTAAGTAGAACGATTCCAATCCTAGTAGCTCTCTACAATTCTAGTCTCAAAGTAAAACTACTGAAGTAGGCCCATCTAGTCCACCTATACTGTAGCTTCCTCTGAGGGAGTTGTTTCTTGACTGTCATTAACGCTTTTGTGGTCATTCTTGGAAGTTCTGCTATTAATATAGTGCTGATAACAATATGACGTCAGTGTTTAGATAGCCAAAACCATGGCCATCACTCTCAATCTATCTATTTTTGTCATGGAAGAGGATGATAGCCAAAACAGGAACAACAGGCAAACTTAATACACTGATGACATTGGAGCAGAGTGAGGACAACTCAACAACGAGTCCCACAGCTCCAATGTTGAAAAGTTGCCATGAAATAGCTGCCCATGTCAAGGGACTCATGACATAGGAGCACTTCCCTAGTCCTTTCCTCAAAGTCATCCGATCTCCACTTCGGAATAGCCCTGCAAGAGTGCAGAAGGTTGCCACCATTGATTGATAAACTCTCATGTCCATAATTGCTGAAAAGGATTCCCTCTTCACAACTTTCTCCATAGCAAACTGTGTCAACGAAAGCACCAAGCCATACCCTGCCGAGGCACAAATGGTACAAATGAACCCAACCACATGTTTCCTTCGTAAGACATTTTCAAATGAGTTTGTAAAATCTGCTTGGAAGAGTAGAAGTATAGAGGAGATTGTGAGAAGAACTAGGGAATTGACAACGTAAAGAGTAAATTTCTAAGAGTTGAGAAAGATTGAGAAAAAGGCACTGAATGACAATTGGGATGCACAAATGAGAGAGTAAGTGGAAACAGGAAGGTGATACAGCCCAAAGGTATGAGAAAGGCATACTGCTATATTTAGGAGGCCAAGAGATACATAAACTAAAGAGATGGTTAAGATCTTGGCGGTTTCCAGTGGACAATGCTGTTTGTGGTAGATCTCTTTGGTGCTGAGCGAGCTAAAATAGTAGGGAAGGAGGATTGGGAAGCCTGCAATTTGCATTAGTGTTGCCATCCATTTGCTGTTTCTGCCTTTGTTATAGTACGACCTTCCTAGTAGTGTCGCTACTGATTCACTGCACATGAGAAAGATTGTGTAGATAGACACTTGGAGCCACCACTTTAGATCCCTGGCTTGACTAAGGATTGGTGATTGAGCGGAAAATTGGATTGCTGGGGTGTTTCGATTCATTAGCTTCCTGAACTGCTAAGAACGCAGATATATACAACCACCATAACAAGTTAGTAAAAATAGGGAAAAAGGCTTCTTCGGTGCAGGCAGATTGTAGGTCCTTGTCCTGCATGGAACATAAAACTCACATTTTTGTAGAACAATGCTGTTGGACATTAGTGATGCCCAACACTTCTTTTGAACTTTCCAAAGATTTTTTTTTTTTTTTTCATTTCTCAAATGCTAAGATTTTTGCCATTACTTTTAACTCTTTGGATATGACCTTAAGGAGAACAAAATTCTAAGTGAATGGCACGAAACTAAAGAGGTGAGTTAAGAAGGGTACAGAACTAATAATAGTAATAATAATAACAACAACAAGAAGGGTTGGTCTTGCAATTAATTGCATGACAATATTTACCAAAGATATTGAGTTTTTATGGTGGTGCTTCACCCAGGTCAAAATTTTATGGAATTCTAAACGATGATTAAGAGAAAGAGATGACTCAATTTTGATAAGATTTGTTTTCATTGATTTGCTTGTAACTCGCAAGAACATGATGTGCATCACCTAACACGCAATGAAAAGAGAACTCCTTGTTCAAGATGCAATCTTTTAGCCAACGGTATTTGCGTAGTTATCATCGTATAGGGTCTTGGACTAACGGTTAAACCTTATTGAAGGTTTTTGGAAGAAAAAAACATTTTCATTTTCATTACTGAATGCGCACATTAGACACAGATAAATAGGGTTCGTGTTGTTAGCAGAAATTGCATATATATATGGAAAAAAGAACAAGTTGTTATTATCAAAATATCACGAAAGGAAGCGAAACAACTACAATAAAATCTTCAACCTTAAACCGAATCAAAGTGGAAACTTGGACATCGAGGCACGTATAATATATGCTTTCCTTAAAAACAGATTCACCCTCTCCATGGGTGCTAGAGATCATGTTGAGCATCTGTCTCCTTGGATACAACAGTGATTGAGTAGGACTTCGGCACTGCAAGTACTACTCCGACAAACTTGAATGGTGCCTTCCAATCACCAGAACACCTAAAAACTCTAAGAAAGCTCTAAGCCTAAGAATGAGAAGAAGAGAAAAATGAAATTCTCAATTGGTGTGTGGAATTGTGTTGAGAATGAGCTCCTTACAAACTTAGAATTATGAAGGTTTAATTCCTGAATAATGAGAGCAATTCAAAGGTTACAACCTTTGAAATTTAGCCCATTAAGAAAATCTAACAATCATATGACTATTCATATTTGAAATTAATGCAAAATAAAAACTAAATTTAAGCAAATAAAAGTTTTGAAAAACAAAGCATCATGCGAAGGCAAGCCCAATAGAGTGACATTTGTACTGCCACCATCATGTGGGCACAGACATTAGACCCCTAACCTACTGAGTCGATGGTTTGCATCCCTCATATACATGAAAGAGCCTCTTGGGTAGAAGTTCTTACCCAAGAGCAATAGTACAAACTCATTTAAAACTCCACTGGGGCAATATGGCTAAGCAATATGGAACTTTTAATTTTTCTAGCAAAAACCAATTCTAATGGGCATATTTTGAACATCAATTTTTAATTCACCCGATAACTATTTTTAGCATATGAATATATGATTTGGATCTCCTCACGATAAAAAACATGAATCTACCAAGACCGGTCGTATATATGAAGTGGATCCTACTCTAATTTGTGCCTCAAAATGGTTTTTACAATGGTTTATTAAACCAGTTTCCAACATCTGCCATATGAATGGAAATTGAATGCCAATGAGGGAAAACAGAGACTCAATGCGGTGATATAATTCTACAATTAGTACCTACGTAGGATAGGTTAGCGTTAATCCTTGAACCTTCCCTTGTGAGAGTATATAAACTTTATTGTATGATCAATAGACATGATGTCTTTGAATTGTTTTGCCATTTATATAAATGATGATATACTTCACACAGATATCTTCTTGACATATTTTTAGTTCTCTTGGTTATGTTCATTTTGGCCATGAATATCTACTTATTTCTACAGTGTTTTTAAAGAATTGAGCCCTAGCAATTCTCTTTTAAAGTGGCCCAACTTCTCTCTCACATAGGTGATTCTTATCTAAGAGTAACCTGCATTATCTTGCTTGGATTCTCGACGTGTCCGAAGCACAAGAATTGTTAAAAATAACCGCTTAACTTTATTCGTATAGATGTCACTATTTTCATGATAGGAATGTGCTAGAAAGTAACCCCATAGTGATTTGACTTGGTCTATACAGTTTGGTTGTCCCATTGAACCTAGATCTTGAGATCTATAGTTAACTAGGTTAGGTTTCCACTGTTTTGACCTAATGTTTCATGGGCTTAAGACCTATTCTCTTTGATACTCGTTCAACTTGATCTCTATGTAAACCTTTAGTCAACGGATCTGCAATATTCTCTTTTGACCGTGCATAATCAATGGTAATAACGCTAGTTAAGATCAGTTATCTAACGAGATTATGTCGACGACATATGTGTCTTGACTTATTGTTGTACATGGCATTCTGCGCTCTAGCAATAGCTGATTGGCTATCATAGTGCATACTAATTACAAGCATAGGTTTTGGTCATTCAACCTTTTTGCCGCATTTATACAAGGTTACAAATTTAGATTCCATCGTGGAGCTAGTTACTTATTACTGTCTCCTTAAAAGATTTCTGTGACATAACTGCACCTCTTAAAGTGAATAGATATCCGCTGGTAGCTTTAGAGTCTTATATATCAAATATTCAGCTTGCATCTAAGTATCCTTCTAAAACTGCAGGGTCTTTAGTATAGTACAGTCCATAATCACGAGTATATCATAAGTACCTCAGTATTTTAATTAATAATTGCTTTCCAACGGCTAGCTCCCAAATGTAACAACCTGAAATTTTAATGCACTGAAAATGCATTAAATTAAGGATTAAATTGAGACAAAAAATACAATTGAAGGAAAAATACTGTATAATAACATGAAAATTATACGGTATTAGAATAATACAGTGTAAGAAAAATACACTGATGAAATTATGCAATATGCAAATTGCACCGCAAAATAAATGCAGTATAAGAATTAAACTGTTTAAGGTCACGTAGTACAGGATTGGACTGCGTAGACTATAAATTTTTTATATAAAAGTGAAGAGAGAGAAAAAGAAAAAAAATTCAGATGTTTATCTGCACTTTCTCTCTCTACATTTTCTCTCTCCTCTTTAAAAATCAGTTTGAGTTTCTGACCTCCGTTTTCGATACCTCCCACACCGTTGGAAAGCTCTCAATGAGCTGAGCTCAACGGTGTGCTGAATAGCCCAAAACACCACCCGAGGAGCGCTCACACGCTGCCCAAAGTGGCGGTGAGACCCAAATTTTCCCGAGCTGATATCTTCACCGTCTGACTATCAATCGAGGTGATTTTGGTGTCTATGGACTCAGTGTGAGGAGAGGAGCAGGATGGCATCTTTTTCCCAGCTCGATTTTGGCTGGAAACACTTCATCGGAGCCATCCTATCTCCGCCATGGCACCACCGTTGGAGCTGCCATCTCCGACCGCGGTGAGGCACACCGTCAGTGCCAAACGACTCAGAGGGGGACGGCTATCAAAAGCCCCCACTCAATTGCACGGTAGCACAGTCGTCTGCCGGAGAACGACCAACGCCCACCACCGTCACCGTGAGAAGCTCGGGTTTGTCGTTTCAGCCCAAATTGTGCCAAATTGAGGGCACCACCACACTCAGAGGAGTGAGAGGAGCACATTCAGCCCCTCAATTGCATGAAACCACCACGGGAAGGCAGAGAACGGCCTCTGCCTTGGAAAGCCGCCGTGGTGGAGGTGGGACCGTCGTTCCAGGAGGTGTTGAGCAGCCCCGCCATGGGGAAACTGCTCAAAAGGACCTAGGGAAGCTTTTCGCCAAGTCAATTTCACGGCATCATCACCGGAAAGCTGGGATCGGAGTGGCCCTATCTCGCCGTCGACGGCAACTTCGATTGGAGTAGATGGAGGCAAAATTGGAAGAAATTGACCCCACCAATGGAATTAGGAGGGTCGATTTAGGGGGAGGTAGGCTCAAACTCAGCCATCAACGGGGCCGTTTGACGCCGGTCAACCGTCGGTCAATGGCAACAATAGCCAGTCAAAGGCCGTTTTGGGATTTTATGATCCGGACCTTCGATCGATGATCCGAGACTGATTCCTGACTCGTTTTGATGCTCTAAACGCAACAGTGACCTCCGTTTGAGCTAATTCCACTCTGATGAAAATTGTCTAGTATAGACTACACGTAGATCAAGGCAATTCAAACAGTAGTATCGGAGTCTAGAATGATATGTTAAAGAATGTATGATCTCCAAGAAGCATTCATAGCCATTTATGGTCGCTCGAGGAGCACTGCAGAGGATGCTTCACATACTGTAGATACAGCAAGGTACAACCGAACCCGCGTAGCTCAGAGTCCAAGCAAGTGGCAATCTCGTCTACAGTATGTACTGTATTATAATGCATTGTGATAGATGCTAAGTTTTAAGGATTTAAAGTTCAGTTAAGGAATGAATGAGGGAAAAAGAGACCAAGGGCAAAATGGTCATTTTATGAAAAAGACTAAAACGGGCCCGAAACGCCCGATGTCGAAAAATGTTTCTTAGTGGTAATTTTCCATATTATGTATGTAAGGAAATGTTAAAGTTAAGTAATGAGTTTTGTTAAGCTAGGAAATAGACGAAAAACCCGCCAAGGGTAAAATTATCATTTTTACAAAAATGGCTAGAACGGAGCCGAACACTCCGATTTAGCATAACGCCCTTAGATGAAAAATATTCCGTAATACGTTAAGTAATGTGACCGTCATGTGTGACGAGAGTTTTAATGAAGAATGTTTAAGTAAACGAGAGGTAACCCAGTGGGTTACAAAATTAAGAAAAGAGAAGGGTAAACCGACAGTATACCGAATTATGAAAAAGGGGATGAATGGTTAAAACTTAGGTTTTATTATCAATCGAGTGGATTGATAATAAAGAAAGATAATTAATGGGTCGGCTGTCGTATGATCAAGTTACAGAAGCCGACCAATGGAAGGAAAATGAACGAGATAGGAATGGAATAGAGAACGCTAGAGCATAGTACGGGTAAGTTCAGACCTCACCTACAGCATGAAGTAAAAGATTTTTCAAATACTTATTTATATGTTTGCAAATGTGTTTGCAATTGCTTTGCAAGTTAATTTTAAAGTTTATTTGCATTTATTATGCAAATAGTTTTAAAAGTTCAATGTAAGATTTGCAATGAGTTTGCAATTGTTATGTTTAAAGTATACTTGCATATTGATATGCATAACGTGTTTAAAAGTACAAGTTATGATTTACAAAGTATTTAAAGTATGTTTTGCATTTTTTGACAATGCACAATATTTTATAATTAAAGTTATAAGCTTTACGATACATTATTATGCATTAAGTTAAGTTGCGAAATAAAAGTTGTGATTTGCAAAATATGATTGCATTACATGTTGCATATGTTATGCAATAAATGTTAGAGTATATGTTATGACTTGCAAAAGGGGGTTGCATTACATGATGCATTTGTTACGTAATGAGTTGCATTTGTTATGCGATAAATTTTACGATACAAATATAAATTGCAAGTATGTTTGCATATGATGTGAATGCATGTGACATGCTCACGAAAGTTAATAAGAGGGTAATGTAAGGATAAAAAGAAAATATCGTACCAGCCTCTATGCTATAAGGTAATGAACGTAAAGTTAAAGTTTGACCTCCAAGGTGTGAGGTATTTGACCACGTGATCGATGGTCTCAAGTCTTCCATAAGGGAAGCATCATACATATGATCTCATGATTAATGAGATGGTACGAGCACTAAAGTAAAATAAGGGAAGTGATTGTAAGATAAGGACAAAGATGGAAAGTGAAAGCAAGATAAAGAAAGTTAAGGAACGAAGGTAGTAAGTTGAAGTAAGAAAAGAATGCTCATAAAATCCTCATAATTGAAAGTTCATAATCGAGCATAAATGGAATCATGCATCTTGACTCTGCTTGAATTCCTTTTTATGAAATATTTATATGAAAGACATTTTGAGAAACGCTTTACGTTAAACGTTTATGAAAAACGTATTTATATTTATGAAAAACATTCTAAGGAATGTTCTGTATTAATTGTTTATGAAAAGATTTGCATGGCTATAAGAAAAGGTTTATATAGGATGCTTTATGAAATGCATTCTAAGGATTGATGTTAAATGTTTTATGAAAGCGTTTATGAGAAACGTTTTATAAATGTTTCAAGCGTATTATGAAAACGTTTATGAGGAACATTTTAGAAATGTTTTATGCAAAATGTTTATGAAGTATGTTTATGAAAAATGTTTCAAGAGAAAGGTTTTTATGAGAAAAGTTTTAAAGTATGTTTAAACATTTTGTGAGTTTATGTTTAAACTTATTGAGCGTAAGCTCATAAAAAGTTTTTCATGCTGTAGGTTATATATGGATAACCAGTAGGACCCGTTAGAAGAGCTGGGTACTGTGGAAGGACAGATGCGAGATGTAGGAATGGATACCACTACAGTTTGCTTCCGCGATGCAAAGAAAAGGTTTTACACTATTTAATATAGTGTTTTCAAGGTTTTTAAGAAAATCAGAGTTTTAAGAAATGTTTTCAAAAGTTTTACGATACATCGTACTAAATGTGTTATAAAATTATTAAGTGATGTTTTAAGCTATGATTTAGTAAATGTTTCTTATTAAGTTTTAAGAAACGATTTGAAATGATTTTTAAGGTAAATGTTGAGCGAGGTCTCAACAGGAATGGCGACAAGGGTCACAATAGTTTCCAAGTACGTTTTAATGGATGTTAAATGTTTAAAGAAACATTTTTTGTAATTCAGTATTTTCTTACTAAGTAAGTAAGATTACTGTATCAAGAACGATGTTTAAAGAAAGTTTAGTAATGGCCGAAAAGGCGGGTCGTCACACCAGATTACTCATCAATCTGCTCAAACTACTCATTATGTAGGCAATGTTTGATCTTGTACATCTCATCAAGCATATTAGGCTGCCTATTACTCTAGCATACTCAACTTGGGATACTCTTTCTCCTATATTCTTGAACAGATGTCAACCCAAATCAATCACTATTCTAATAACACTCGAGTCATCCTTGCTAAATTTGTCAAGTCTCTTGTCCACATAGTGTGATTGAATCAATATGAGACCATCAAGTGGCTTAGTGATTTTGATCCCTAAAAGTACATCAGCAGGTCCTATGTCTTTCATGTTAAATCTTAAATTTAACATGCCTTTGGTAGATCTGATCATCTAATCATTACTACTTATAATTAGTATGTCATCTACATACAGACAAAGTATGACATATCCATCTTCTATATCTTTGACTTGAACACACTTGTCATATTCATTGATTTTAAGCCCAGTTATCAACATGACTTTGTCAAATTTCTCATTCCATTATATCGGTGCTTGCTTAAGTCCATACAAAGACTTTACCAATTTGTAGACTTTCTTTTCTTATCGTGGGGTTACATAACCTTCAGGTTGTTTCATATAGATTTCTTCTTCAAGATCTCCACTAAAAAAACTATCTTCACATCCATTTGATGAACTTCAAGATTCTGCAATGCCACAATCGCTTGTATCATC
The DNA here is from genome assembly GCA_946598075.1 of Artocarpus hirsutus. Classification (NCBI taxonomy): domain Eukaryota; kingdom Viridiplantae; phylum Streptophyta; class Magnoliopsida; order Rosales; family Moraceae; genus Artocarpus; species Artocarpus hirsutus. The sequence goes on from CAMOHE010055635.1 coordinate 64,217, forward strand.
CTTATAAGGTTATTCTCATCATGGGAAAATAGATTTCAAAGTAATCAAGGCCTTCTCATTATTTATAACCTTTTTTACAATCCTGGCCTTATACTTGTCAATTTTTCCATCTGCCTTTATTTGTCATTTGAAAAGCTATTTAGAACCTAGTAGTTTGTTTCCCAGAGGAAGATCCACTAGCTCCCAAGTATGATTTTGTGTGATGGAATCAATCTCACTCTTTATGAACTCTTTCAATAAAGGACCCTCAGTTAAGCTTACGACTTCTTTATATGTTTGAGATTTAGCCTTTAACATATATGTCAGAAAATCAGTTTAAGAGACCTTTCTATCTTTGCACTTTTGCATCGTCTAAACTCTTCTTCCATCTCCTTAATCTCAGGGTTTTGTTCTTGGTCTTGACCATCTTCCTCAATAATCTCAAACGTTCATTTTGACGAACATGGTTCATTCCCTTTGGATTTACAAGGAAATACATGTCCAAAGAATAATGCATTCCTAGACTCCATTATTGTATTCTTGTGAATGCTGAGGTTTTTAGACTTATGCACGAGGAACTGCTATGTACTGCTATTGTATGCATGCCATTGAAAATGCAATCAACTATTTTAGGACCTATTCTTAATTTTTTTGATGTGGGTACCATTACTTTGGCAAGGAAGCCCCTAGACTTTCAAGTATTTGTAGGAAGGTTTCCTTCCTTTTCATAATTTATAAGGGGTCTTATCTACATTATTTCAAGGAATCTTATTTAAAAGGTAATTAGCTGACAAATTAGCTTTTCTTCACATGTTCCATGGCAAACTGGAACCTATTAATGTTATATTTATCATATCCTTCATGGTACAATTCTTGCATTCAGCCACACCGTTTGATTGAGCTGAATAAGATAGCATGACCTTGTGAATAATACCATATTGTGAACAAAATTCACTCAATAGTTCCACACATTCACCACCATGGTCACTTCTTACCATCTTAATATTTTGATTAAGTTGATTCTAAACCTTTTGCTTATAAAAGGCAAACTTTTCCATAGCTTTGTCTTTGCTTTTTAGCAAATACATATAGCAATGTTTCATGCTATTATTGATAAAAGTGACGAAATACTTATTACCATATCTAGTTTGAACAAGTTTTAAGTCACATACATTAGTATGAATTAGATTAAGTGGTTCAGCATTCCTTTAAATTATTTGAAATGATGACCTCGTTAGTTTTGCCTCTACACAAGTTTCACACATGTTTTGAATCAATATAAAATGCAGTTTTGCGATCTAAGTTAATTATCTATGCAATGGACCATAATTAACGTGTTCTAGTCTACCATGTCATAAGTTAGAAGACTCAAGCATATAAACAGAAGTCTTTTTCTTTTTATTGATAGCATTAAGTTTTATAGCAATAGCATTCATTTTTCACATTTCATTCTTTACATATCCTCTCCACTCATATATTCCATATTTAGACAAAACTATTTTCTTGGACTTGAGCACCATCTTAAAACCATGTTGGCTCAACATCATCCCAGAAATGAGGTTTTTCTATATACCAAGCATATACAACACGTTGTATAGTTTCACTTCCTTGACTGATGTCTTCTTTAGGAACACCGTTCCTTGACCCTTGATCTTAGAAGTTGTAGAGTTTCCTATGTAAAGCTTCTCCTCAGTATCTAAGGGCACCAAATAAGAGAATTCAGCTTTCTTAGAGCAGATGTTGTGTGTGGCCATAGCATCTAGCCACGACCCCAGTGTTCTTAATTCTTGAGATACGTGTGGGGTGGTTTGCTTTAATGTGTGCCTCATTTGCTGATCCTCCAAAGGCTTTAAAGTGTTCGTGGAGGTCGCTTTTTTAGTCCTTATAGCACTTGGATGCCTCCCTATCAACTACACTATGAAGGATACTGTCTAACCTTTGGTAATCCAAAGCAAACTAATCCTGTAACATATTCAAGATCATGATAATTACTTTTATTATATTCTATAATAATTATATTCTATAAAAATAATGTCCTAAAGGATGAAGTTAAATGAATACTAGCATGTGCTACTGAATCTGTCTCTTATGTTGGGCATTTATATCTTTTCAAGCATCGTGGAATGGTTCACATGTATCCCAAGTGAAAATGCCGATGGCACTTTCAAACTATAACTCGAACCGCACAAGTGCCTTCCAGGTACTATCGACCTCATCAAATGTGACCAGAACCTTTCCACACTTCTCCATATATGCGGCAATCTCATGACCCTTTGCCTTTCCTCGACCAAAATGATGGCTTGGTGCAGCATCTAATGCTATAAACATCAGTCAACATTTCAGATTAAAATGAGTTGACTGAATAAACTTAACAAATTTGCACTTGGGTTGCAACATACTTGAATGACAATGTGACAACACTTTATATGGGGTCGGGTGGAGGCTATGCTCCACCTAAAGAGCCAGCACATATAGCAACTTGTCTAGACATATCTAACTGTTGACAAATAAAAGGTTTAATATCATAATTTAGTACTATAATAATTATATTCTATAATAACTATGTTCTATAATAATATTAAAATGACATATATATAAAAAAAGGTCTGCTATACATAATTTCTATTCTTCATCACTACTAATGTCTTGAATGTTGCTACCATCATTAACGTCATCATCGTCTTTAGAGTCATCATCTTTGACTTTAACTTACACATCTAAAGTTTCATCCTCCTCTTCTTGCAAATCCCAGTTATCATCTTCTTTGGGAGACTTATCTTTTGAGATTGCATCAACATTAGATGTGACAACATTGAGGATACATTAGGGCAATTCCATTTCAAGGTGTCAATCTTTGGTAGTTCTACTACTAATTTAGCATTTGTAGACTCTATATCTTAAACTACCATTACATCATCCATATCTACTTCAGGAAGATCCCATATATGTCGATGTCCAAAGTATTCAACAACTTTCTAATTTGGACTGTTAAACTAATTATCTACATAAAACACTTGTTCTGCTTGAGATGCAAATATGAATGGTTCATTTTCGTACCATGAGTCCTTAACAAAATGCTTGTTCTATTTTTGTATTGTTGAACTCTCTTCTTTTCTAGACAAAGGTCGAACCACTTACACTTAAAAAGAATAATAGAATTTGTATTTATGTAGCACAATTCATAAATCTAGTCGCAGACTCTGTAATATGTTTGATTATCTAGTCCACAAACACAAACATCAGAATTCTAGGTAGTTTGATTGGTATGTCGATTGTGTGTTAGTAACTTGACTCCATTCACCACACAATCAGGATAGCTTTTGACAGAGAATCTTGAACCAAATAAAAGCAAAACCAATTGATTGGTTGCCTTTGGTGCATTCTGCTCTCGAAGATTAAACATCTACCAATAGTAAAGATTTCTTAGAAATTAAGAATTTCTAGTTGTACTGTATATAATTTAAATTAAGGTTATACTATTTTGAAACCATTTTAGGAACTCTATCGCTTAAAGATCCTCCAATGATCCTAATTTGTCTGCTATCCTACAACTCCTTCATCTACTTACTACTTCTTATCAAATTTGAGTAAGTGATATAATAGTATTGACACAACCATACTTACAACAAATGTAAGGTAATACTTACTTGATGTATTGTTGAATTTCTAAATAGTTGTATAGTATGTACCACTCAACTTTATTTCACAACTAGTTATCTAACGTAATCAGGATCATCTTCCCAATTTAACGACAATGAGTATTGAAGACATGAATCTTATTGTTACTAACTACATCATCATCTACCCAATTTCTCTCAAGTATATTAAATCTTGTCTTTATCTTAGTTAGATACATCAAACAAAATGTCAGAGCTTCGTTAACAATATAAGCTTCAGCAATCGATTCCTCTAGTCGTGCACAATTTCTAACATACTTCTTCAATGATCCAAGAAATCGTTCAAATAGATACATCCATCGTAAATGAACAGGACCTTCTTTAATAGCTTCTTCTAGTAAGTGCATTAGTAAATGAACCATAATATTGAAAAACGTTGGTGGGAAAATAGTTTCTAACTTGCATAAAATAAGTACAATATTCTCCTGCACTATCTCTAAATCACTTATCCTTAATGTCCTCGAATATATCAACTGGAAGAAGTTGCTTAATTCTGTTATTGCATCGACAATCTCTTTCTTCATGAATGTTTGAATCTCAGTTGGCAATAATCGTTGTATTATAACATGATAGTCATGTGATTTTAACCCAGTGATCTTTTTCTTCCCCTTGATCACTTTTTTCCTAAGATTTGAAGTAAGCACATCAAGGAACCATACTGATTTAAATACTCACAAAATTTTTTACTATCATTTGGGGTCAATGTGTACATGGCATGTGGTTTCATCCAATGATCACCTTCCTTGTACAAATTCAACTCCTTACATACTCCCATGTTTTGCAAGTCAATTCTCCCCTTGTTTGTATCCTTATTTTTTTCATCGATATTCAAAAATGTATCCAACAAGCTATCAAACATGTTCTTCTCGATATGCATGACATCTAAGTTATGATGCAATGATAATGAACTTCAGTAAGGTAATTCAACTTTTTTTTGTCCAATTAAGCTTTTTTGGATGCCTCTTTTACTTCTTACCCCCATAATTTTCATGTTTACTAGACAATCTAGTTTCAACATTTCGTAGCTGAGCTAATATTTACTAAACGAATATTTAGGATGGAAGAGGTCGTTGATCAACCTTACCATTAAACTTCTTGTTATTTTGCATCTTATGAGTAATTGGAAGCCATCGTGGATGCCCAACAAAACAAGTTTTGTTCGTTATCCACTTTGGTTGCATCGTTGTAGGATGAACATGCTAAATACCACTCTAGCCAAATAAACTACTACAAGCCAAGAAGTCATTGACTGTCATCAGCAACGCAACCCACATCCAAAAACACGTTTTCGAAGTAGCATCGTGTACAATAATCCCTTCATTCCATAGTTCTTTTAACTCATCCATAAAGGGGCCTTAAGAACACATCTATATCCTTCCCAAGAGCATTTGGGCCAAGAATCAACAAGGACAACATCTTGGATGGGTTCTTGGTGCATAACTATGGAGGCAAGTTATAAATAGTCATAACCACCGGCCACATACTGTATGAAAGACTCATGTGCTTGAAAGGGTTGAAATAATCAGCAGCTAAACCCAATCGAACATTTCTAGATTCATGGGCAAAACCAGGATATTTTTAATCAAGTTCCTTCCACTCTTTACCATCAGCTGGATGATCCATTAAGTCTTCATCCTTTGATTGCCTACATTGGTGCCACGTCATTTCCTTAATTAGCCGTGTGACAGGAAGCATACAAATGTTTTAAACAATCCTTCAAAGGAAAGTAATGCAATACTTTCCATGAAACTTTCTTCCTCTTTTACTCTTCCAATGACTTGAGTTACAAAGGGGACACACCTATAGATCAACATTTTCCTTCCAAAACAAACCACAATCATACTTACATATGTAAATTGTCTTGTAGCTTAGGCTTAGTTTACTCAATAACTTCTTCAGCCCATAATGAGATTCAGGTAACTTGTTCCCATCCAGGAATGCATCTTTTAATAACTTCAACATAGCATCCATGCATTCATTAGGCCACTTATATAGCATTTTTTACGTGCCTTAATTTCACTAAGAAATTCAATGATGAATACTTAGTGTAACTCAAATACAATCCCACTTAGAGCTCAAATAAGAGATCCTTGAATTCATCATTCTGGGGATCTTTAATATCCACTTATGTCTCACCCAACATATCATGATCATCATTAATGCTAGCAACATCTTCAATGAATGCAAGCACCTCATTTATCAGTTCACTTACAAATGGGCTAGTACTGGAAACCTCCTCTACTTCACCATGGTAAATCTATTTGGTGTACGACATATCAAAACCGAATCAATGTATGTATGTTTTCACTATTTCAACTGGCCATATATCATGATTTTTATAGTTCGCAGAAGGACAACTGATATTTCTAAATAAATTTACATAATTCTTTTTGACCTCAATAAAAGCAAGCAACCCATCCTAATACTCATTTGATAGCTGGTTCCTTAAATATATCCAACTCTTATCTATTGGTATTTCAACTATACACAATAACAAACACATTCATTACTATCAACTAGCCAATGTATGTATGCATGCAATTCTACACACCACCTTTACTCTAAACCTATAGGGTAAGGTCCTATCCCATTTAGTATTATAATTTACATGTTGTGTCACTCATCCCTCAATACCCCTTTTCTGTAGAAATTTCAATAGCATCTCCCTTTAATTCTCCTAAATGTGCTATTAGGCGCACACTTGGAGAACAAAAGAAGATGTACAAAAACCTCTACCAAAAACACGTGTGAAATTAAATCACAAATACATAAAAAACAATAACAAACTGTCTAAACAAGACAATTTAAGCATCAGTGTTACTTCATATCCTTGAACAGGTCTAAGGTAAACTCATGCATACACGTGCAAAATACAAAACACAAATTTATACTCGTGTATGTTGTTTTTGTGACTATAAAGTCACATATCAAATTAAACCATCTTCGAAAAAAGTTACAATTTTATTAAATTTTATGCAATCTTATCAAATTGTATGATAATTTTATTGTTCTTATTGTTTGTAAATAAAATTAATTTCTTAATTTTCATAAACAATAATATTACAATTATTTATCCATTTATAATGATATATAATTTTAAATTCAATTTATTCTTTCATAATATTAATTAATTAATCCTTAACAATAATATTATAATTATTGAACTATGATATTGTTCATCAATTTATAATAACGATTTATTATATTATTTTACTTTAGACTTTATTAATTAATTAGTTCATTAATTGTTAATTAATAATTTTTATTTCCTTATTTTAATTTTTTAATTAGTAATAACAACGTTGAATGTGATATTTAAATTATTATTATTAATAATTTCAAAATTTATTTTTACAATTTTTAATTACTATAATGCATTAAAAATGATTTTATACTATATTAACTTAATTTTATTTTCAACTCAAGCTTCTTGGATAAACAACGTGTTACTAACTTAACCATAACTATACAGTTCCAAAAATAATCACAATCACAATCACAATTCAAAATCTTAAGCAACAATCACAATTCAAAAAAAAAAAAAATCCAAATATCAAATATCACAGTTTTACAAACGTCACAATCCCAAAAATCTAATTCTACAACAATCCATATTGTAACAATACTACATCACACAATTCTAAAAAAATCACAATCACAATTCATAATTCTACAACAATTCACAATCCAACTAACATATTCACAATTTCAAAAATTCAAATACCAAAAAATTAAAGACTTCCATAATCTAAAACCCATTAAGAATGGGCATTAGAAAACGAGGATAGCTACTAAAACTTCAATGGTGGATGTCCAAAAAACAAACAAAAAGCTCCAAAACTCAATCGAAAAAAGTTTGAGGATTATCCAATTTAGGGAGATTTCTATGAATATTGTTTGATAATATGAGTTTCTACAATACAAAACTCATGAATCTATGTGTTTTTGGAAGTTTGGGAGAGATGTAAGGTGGAATATGATGGAGAAACAAAGAATTTTTTGGAGGAGGAGAAAAATGCCAGAGAAAATGGAGGAAGACAAGCTCTCAAGTTCATTCATATGCATGGCTTTTTTCGACGACATTTTTTCATTGCAAATAAGTATAATGTCGTCGCAAAAGATAAAACAAAACGATGACATCTTATTTATTTTGGATAAGATTATTCATGAATAACTTTTTATGACAATATATTAAAAGTGTCGTCGCAAATAATATTAAATGAAAAGCCTTTTTCTTCGTCAAAATTTTGATGCAAAATTAAATTTTCACTTTTTGCGATGACTAATCCCACCGCCATTGTGATTGACATGCAATCACAGTTGCATACCACTAGTATTTGTGATGATATTGTCGTTGCAAATAACAACCGATGATTACCACGTGTAACGTGTTATTATTTGCAACGAAAATGTCATCGCAATTAACTACTTATTGGTGCAAGAAAACTTCGTGACATATAGTCTAGGCACCAAATATCAATTGCAATGATATGTCACATTGTAAATACGAAAGGATATTATTTTTATTACTTGTGACGACATGTTGATCCAAATATTGTAGAATATGCAACGGCATGTCGTCGCAAAAATTTCCCACATTCATCATTGCAACTTTTATAATTTTTGTAATGCAATTGTCGTCTCAAAAACATTTGTCGCTAAGAGCCTCGATCGTAGTAATGCATCGGCCGATGTCTTATATAAGATGATTTTAATCTTAAGTTATTAGCAGACTTTTATTTATGGAATTATATCTTTTGATTTACTCAATTCATATTTGAGAATTAAATCCTATTACTCATATTTTTGGTGGCATAATAAAGTAAGTAGCTATGAATGTTAATATTACAAGATAGAATCTATTTCTTCCATAATGAGAAATGGAAAAATAATGCTCTTGAGCATTGATTCAGGTCTTGAATAATAAGAGCACTTAATTCATAATTAAGTTCATGAATTTATTATTCATTAGGGAACAATGTACTTAAGGATAAAGAAATAATTACAGAGGTTAATGGATTTTACATATATCTAATTATGAATTATTTATAAAGGACTGACTCATATGCAATGACTATATCAAATGGACGACTCTAAGAAATGAGTAATTATGTCTATAATTTCATGGTACAATTCCAAGTATTTAGTGCAGCTACATTGAAATTAATAAAAGAGAAATATATTAATACAGAGTTTAATTAATATATTGGTTTTATTGGATCTTGAAATCATAGGTCCATTAGTCCCCTACCATCCTTGTAAACACTGTTTAGATAAGTAGAATTATTAGTTTAATTATTTAATTTTGAATTATGGAATTCAAAATTAATCATCACTCAAAATAAATTAATTATAAATTCATTTATAATTTTTAAATCATAAGACTATTTAATAATAAATAATTAATTTTGAAAGATACACAATGCGTGGGTCCTTAGAAGAATATTCCCTGCATAATTTAAAGTTTGATTGCCAAGTTTCCATATTTAGAATTTCAATTTTTAGATAAATGTAATTTAATTCAAATATGCAAAGTTAAATTTAGAAACAAATAAGATTGGGTAATAAGCAGATTTTTTTCCCCTCCTTCTTATAAAATTGGCACCACCACCCATAGATAAAGTGTCTATGTTGGTGGTGCCACATATTGATAAGGAAAGAGAAAATAATCTCATATTTTAATTAAAAATCTTATATTTAAACTTAAATAAAGAAAGCTTACAAAATTATTTGGTTCTCTTATTTTTAATTAATAGAGGCATCCTCGATTCATTCTATACATAATTGAGAGTCTTAGAGAGATAGAGAAGACTCTGCCAAAAACCCCTCACTAGGGGTGTAGAGAGAGAAGATGTGTTCTTTATCCCAAGACCTATTTTGCTCATATATTGATATTAACGAGTAATTGAAATAAGAGAGTGATCAATTAGAATCCTTAATTCCTCCAACACCCATAGATTTGTCTATTTTATGACGTCGAGGACTAAATGAGGAAGATGGTGGTTTTAAATAGAGAGTGTCCCTTTCTCGCTAATAGAAATTCTACCTCTCGTCTACATCCATGTAGGCAAAAGTTTATGTATATTTATTTAGCATCAAAATAATATAATCTATAGTATGTTTTACAAAAGTTTTTGAGAAAATTTTTGTTATATATGTTCCGTACTATAACTATGTTACCACTATTTTTGTGAAAATCGTTTCAAAAACCTACAATTGACATTAGAGCTAGATATAGAATATATTAATTTAAGCATTGACTATAAGATAATCAATTTTAAATCAATATATACATTCTTTATATTGTATGTATATGATGGGTACGCACCTTTCATTGATATGTATGTTTATATTTTTTTTATGATGAATGGTGAATGTATAGATGGTGGATTTTGTCGTTAATTATAGGGTTTTAAGAATCTTTTTGATCATCTTCATTTTTGATCTTATTAGAATTGATGTTTTGAAGTGCAAGAAGGACCTGATGAATTGAAACCATTGATCATGAGATGGTTGATGGCATGACGATTTGCAAAACTGTTGAAAAGGCAAAAAAATAGAGCATTGAGCTCTAGCGTCGGGTGCAATAATGTCAAGTGTTTTGTGCCCTAGAGCAAGGGCACCCAACAATGTTGCCAAAAGGCTAGTGCTACTACACCAAAAATCGGTGTTGGGCCATCGATTTGTATGCTCCAAACCATAACATAATCCTTCTCTGTCATTTTTGCCGTTTATTTTGATTTTTCCCAAAAAGGCATGCGAGGACTATTTGAAGACGATTACTTGAAGACCACTGAAGTTTTTTGAAGATTAAATTTATTAGGAATTTATTTAATTTTTTATTATTTCAATTGAGTTGTAATTGAAATATGTACGAAATCTAGTCAAATCCATCTTAATTGCTGAATTGAATGCTTTACTTTACGTTGATAATTTATTGTATATCTATGCATATAACATGTCATATTAGTCCTAGTGAGCCTATTCATATGCTTTATAACATTTCATGTGTACACAAGTATTTATTTATGGTATTAAATTTTTTTTAATTATAAATATAGTATATGCATTGTAAATTAATTTAATATGATTAAATTGAATAACGGTTGCAAATTTAATTTACAAAATAGTTAAATTTTAGAATTTCATATATCTAGAATTATAAGATTTTTATATTACTAGAAATTGTAGACCATGAGATGATTTACAAATAAAAATACATATATGCAAAATATTGAGTAAGAGAGGGTCGTATGACATTATGACCCACTAATCTCCATCGTTAGAATAACACCGTAAGGCTCAAGTAGCACCTTGAGGCAACTTTGATTTCGGCCTTTCTGTAGAGGATGTCTATTTGGATCAATTTAAGGTTGTTTTTCCTAGCGATGGGTCTTGAGCACGTACTTGTAATTTGACCTACCTTATGTAGTACATTAAAGTTAAGTCTTTGGAATTTGAAACCGTGGGTTACACTTGTAAATATGTAATGAAATGTTAATTGCATCTTGGCCAAAATAATGTTAGTTGATAAATGTTTTTGAATATTTATTAATTGAGAATGTCTGTAACAACCTTAGTTACGTAGCCATTACTCAACTATATAATCTTGAATTTAAAATAAAATACTTAGATTTATGAAATAATTTTTTAAAACATAATAATTATTTAAACATTTCTTGATTTAAACTAAAACTTCCTAAAATAAGACCAAAATAACACATCATTATAATGTTCTTCTTTAAAATTTACTTATATATGTTGCAGTATCCATTAAACATTTTAAATCTTAAGATTTTCTAGACTTAGGTTGTAGAGCTACAACCTCGGTCTTCAATAACATATATACATACATAAAACTATTAAAACATACATGCTTGAAAACCAGTGAAACGTATATACATAATTTATTTTAAACCTATTGTGGAAGATTTATTTATAAGTGGTATCTATTCTCATCTCCACCATTCATCTATGCAATAACATAGCATATAATATTGCATAACATAAAACATAACATATAACATAACATAAGCATGGCATAACATAAACATAATAAATCATAGCATATAGCATATCATGACATAACATGGCATAACACTGATCAAGCATTTTCATAGTTTTTGTAAACATCTTAATTTGAAAATCATAATTTTCATACTATAGACAAGATTCCTATTTACTTGGTTTCTAAAACTAGGATTTGTTAAGTCGCCATGTTCTTATCCTTTATTCCTAGTTTCTGTAGAAAACACCCGATAAGAGTATGAGCTTAGCTTGTTTTACGCTAATTAGTTTAGCATATTGTAAAAAGGAAATTGAATATTTTCTTAAGAATTTCCCTTTATTAACTAATTAACCATTTAGGTAATTAAAAAGATTAATTAAATTTAAATCCTTATAACTCATAATCCTTGACTAAATCATTTTCTTTAATTTCCTTTTATGGCTTATGCTTAATGTTGGATTATAAATTGATTAATTAATTTGTAATTAATTAATTATCTTTTCCTTATTATGTAGCTTAGTAATTTCTATACTACATATGTTGGGCTCATTTTCATATAAAGGTCCATTTGAATATGAATAGTGTTATTAGGCCTATAAGCCCATGTATAGTTACTATTCACTTCATTAGGCCAAATATAGCCCCACTTACACTAAAGGTGTTCTATGCTATTTTGAGCACTAATTGATGGAACTTTAAAAGAGAATTGGCTCCTAAACTTGTACAAGCAATGGATCCCTAATTGTAACGTTGCACTTAATATCTTGAGTTTCTACAATTCTCGCATTAAAGTTTGTTTAAAAATACATTTAGATTTATTAAGACAATCCATACTTTAAAATAATTATAGTCTAAATTATAGCCTTTATAATATTTTACCCTCTGAACTTTAAAATACAACAATTGTTTCCTCTAAAGTATAAACTATTAACAAAAATAGTCCTTCAATTAGAATTTTAATAGACATTGACAAATAATTATAAAGTAATTAAAACCATAAAAATAACTATAAAAATTAAAACTATAATCAAATAAAATTTATTGATGATTAAAAACAAAAAAAATCAATTAAATCCATGGTACCGTTGGAATCCTTCTTTTTTGATATATCAAAATTTTCTCAAAAATTTTATTTTATTGTTCACACCCAAATAATATTTTTAAATTTTAGAAATTATAGATATTAATGAAATAAAAAAGAATATAACATAAATATATTCAATATAACACAAAATTTTCAAAGAAAAAAAAACTCTAACAGTATTAAAAAATTTCTTTCCTATTTTTGAAAGTTTTATTGATATATATACCTTTTAAATTTCAAAATGCATTTTGAGTGTGAAAAAAATTAATAAAATTTTAAAGAAAATTTTGGTATATTGAAGAAAAAAAGGGATCTGAGTAGTAGTATATTTTTAATTGATAGTAATAAATTACAAAGAAACATAGTTTTATTATTATTTTTTTTTTGTTATTTTTATAACTAAGATTACTAAAATACCCATAATTCTAAAATTATTTATCAATTTGTCATTGAAATTTTAATAGAATGACTATTTTTGTCAATAATTCATACTTTGGGGGGAATGAATGTTACGTTTTAAAGTTCAAGGACCGAATTTTTGTAATCCAAGAAATTTGTATAAATGTTAGATCTTAAAATAGAGTCTGAATTTGGTTAAGATGTGAATTGTAGAAAAGTACAATTTTTGTATGCTATAATTCCTCTCTTGATCATACATTAGAATTTTTCCGCTAAACAGGAGTTTTGTTTGAAAACTAAAGTACTTTTTAGTTAGTTTTAAAAACCATCATAAAATTGTATGTAAGAGAGTTTTCTTAAAAATTTTCTACACAAAAGTTTCTAGTTTTAACGAGGTCACATATCCGTTTCAGGCGATTTTTGCAAACTTTACCATTTAATAGTTTTCTGTAAAAAGTTTTGATTGTTTTTATAAATATGCTTTTAAGTCTAGATTAGAGGCAGATTCTTATAAAATTTTGACAAAACTTCTTTGTCTCATTGAAATCTAATACTTTTGTGCTTGTAAAAATTATGATTTGGGACTTTTTGAAGGTCCATTTTGTCAAACACCAAAACTACACTGTTTTGAACTTGAAAACTAGCAATTTTCTAAATCTAGATGTAAAATATTTTACAAGCATAATTTTCAAAAATTTTCTTCAGAAAAATTCTTTGTATTGTCGAAATCTAAAACTTTAATGTTTTGTGAAAATTGTGATAAGGCCTCAAAACCACTCATTTACACTAAAACAATGGCCGCTAATTTTTTGATAATTTTTTGTGTAGTTTTAAAAAATCTATTTATAACTAAATTTGAGAGGTAGATTTCAAAAAACTTTCCATCACAAAAGTTCTTCATCTTGTCAAGATCTAAAACAAAAGTTCTTTGTCTCGTCAAGATCTAAGACATTCACGTTTTGCAAAAATTATGATTTGGCATTGAAGAAGCATGTTTATGCTAAAACAACAACTGCCCTTGTTTTTATAGTTTGCCCTTGTTTTTGTAGCTTTGAGTAGCTTTTTGATAGACTTGGGTTGTTTCAAAAAGTTGCCTAAAAACCTAATCTATAGTCAAAACTAAAAAAATCTTTGGTTATGGAGGTCTGTTTAAAATATCGAAATCTAAAAGTCTTATGTTTGAGGAAAATTCAAAAGCGAGCTCCAAAAGTTCTGTTTTTGTTCTCAAAGTTGCAAATAAATTTTTCTTAAATACAAACCATACCAAATCTAAACTAAACCATGTTTAACTTACATAAATCTGACAATCATAGCTCAAACATACATAAACCAAAATACACACGAACATAAAAGCTTATTACATGCCATATTAACCAAATAACATAAACTAAAACAAAATGATTAACTTATTCATAATTAAAATAAAATAAAGGTATTGTGAGTATACCATTGAATACATACTTGGTTAGCTTCTAGTTTTCCTCTTCTTCTTCTTTAATCTTTTGGCTAGTAATTTTGTGAGGGTGGAATGGAAAAAATTTGAGAAATAGAGAGTGACTTAGAGAACCGGTTTTGCACTAAGAATAGCGTAGAAAGAGAGTAAAAGAAGCTCTTGAAATAGGTAGTCCTATTTATAGGTGACAGGAATAATCACACCTAACCACTTAACCATGGTTTGTTAAGCCTCTACACAAGCCTAGTTGGGTAAAATTTTGGGTTAATTAACCTTAAATATGAAACCACAAATTGAGAGAGAAAGTGGAGGGGAAAAAAAGCTCATTATGACCTTAAGTACACCTATCACATTAAGTACGCATCAAAGTTATTTTCATAGTCACATCTTAATCATTTGATCTTATCCATACATTCTCCAAATAAATTTTCTACATTGGTTGGGGCTGACTACTTAGTTGATAAGGGATTTTGTTTCTCAACAGGTCCTTTATCATTGTTTATTTACAATCCAAAGCTAATATCCGAATAAATTGATACCAATATAAATTCTTAATCACATAATAAAATTGGACTGTTTAAAAACTTAAAATTATTTTTAGACTCAATAAAACCTAAACTTGACTTTTCCTTTGCTTTGTCTTGATAATGACATAGACATTCAACAATGTCAATTTGCAAGCTCTTATAGCATTTTTTACCAAAAATACTACTCGTATATCTCTGATTTTTTAACTAATAGGAAATTAATGACATTTTTTGCATTAGAATGTTTTTCTTAACATCGGTAACACCATTGTGTCCCGAAAAACTTCTACAGTGAAGTATCAAGTGGTTTAAATTTTCCTTTGCCGTGAACCACAGTGTAAAATTTTACAATTTATTTTGCTCTCATGAACCATGAAATCTTGTTTTAATATTTAATATAAAATTTTGGAATTTATTTTATAATTCCACAAATTCTCAAATTATAAAACTTGACATGAGATTTTTTTTGTAAAGTCCGCAAAATTGTATTTAAAATTTAAACATAAATTTTGAGAGTTTTATGATCCCGAACGAATTTCTATTAACATTCTCATAATGCTTATCAGTATTTTATATTATTGAATTCACTTTAATTATAGAATCGTAGAACTTCAAGAATCTTTACGTAAAATAAGTGTTCAAGTCTTTTAAGAAAAACCCTTGACTTAAATTCTTATATCCTACCGATACAATTAAACAAGTGCTTAATTATCAGACTGAAGTTGAACTTGGTCCAATAATGATACATTGACTCGTTTTAAGTCAATTTTTTTTAAAATTTTTGTACTATTTCCTACTCGTTCATCTTCTTATCTATTATCTCAGTTTATTGCTAACCTTTCTAGCTAAAAGTTCGTGGTTATTCTTAAATAGGTTCAACATGCATAGTATGACTGAGCTTATCATACTGTTGTTACCCTAATAATTCTTACCGAAACCTATGCTTATAGGTTCTAAAGTTATACTACTTATGAACTTAATGGTGTAGCTGTAGAAAATTCTTCATTAATATTAATTACAAGAATTTTTTGGATACAACAATGTCTTGATTTGATTTGCAAATAATCTAACCTACCATATGGCGTCATTTTATTTGTGGTAAATTTAATTATTGTTGGCAACTATAGCAAACATGTTTGTGTTCATGGATCATATTTACTATCCTAAATCTATATTATTAGCTTATGATATTCATGCACGCAAATTGAATGTTTATTTATTTATATTCCAACAATATGTCTAATCCTATTATCAACCTACTCGTACTTAAATAACTAACTAGCGAAAACTATGTTAAATGGAAAAGTAATATAAACATAATGCTCAGATGACAAATTCATCCTCTTGGAGGAATTCCCTCCAACCCTCGCAGAAAACGCAAGAGAAGCTACCTAAGAATCCTATTCTCATTGGCAGAAAGCCAATAGGAAGCCAAATGCTACTTGCTAGCTCGTATGTCTAAAGTGCTTTACAAGAAGCATGAGAATTTTAACTACTAATGAGATAATGCAGTCATTAGATAGCATGTTTGGCTAACTAAACAAAAAGGCTTGTCTTGATGTGTGAAGTTGTTCATGAACAACAAGATGAACCTGGCACTTCTGTTCATGCGCATGTGCTCAAAATGATCAATCACCTTCATGAGGCTAAGTAAATAAAGCAACCATGTATTAGGCAACATAGGTGGGAATGATTTTGGAGAGTCTAAGTTCCACCTTCTGGTAGTTCAAGGCCAACTATGTCATGTACAACATGCACATCAAGCTCACTTAGTTGTTGAACAAGCTCTTAAAATATGAATCTACTTATTGTGCAAATGGTGGGGAAGTAAATATTGAAAAGCCAATTCTTCTAAGAGCAAGAAGAGGAAGAACAAAAATGCTAGGAAGCCTAAGTCTAAGATGAACAAGAAAAAGCCCAAGATGGCTGACAAGAGCAAAGAGACTAGCTCAAAACAAAGGCCAAGGGAAAGTGTTTCCACTACAATCAGCTAGGGTATTTGAAGAGAAACTGTGAGAAGTATCTCAAGGAGCTAAAGAACAAAAAAAAAGGAAATGTAAATTACTAGTTTTGGAAACATGTGTTGTAAAGAATGAGCTCTCAACTTGAGTAGTTGACTTAAGAGCAGCTAATTATGTTTGTTATTTTTTGTAGAGTTTTAGTTCTTCACAGGAGCTTGTTGAAGTGATGGTCATGGGTAATGGAGCAAGGGTATTAGCTAAAGTGGTAAGAAAAGTTAGACTTTAATTCAAGAACAATTATTTAGTTTTCAACGATGTTTATTTTATTCTTGGTTTTAGATGAAATTTGATTTCTGTTTCTAGGTTGACTAACAACTATTTAAAGTGTCGTTTGATAATAAAAGTATTTCTATTTCAAATAATGGTTTAAATGTTGGTTTTAGAAAACTAAATGATGGCTTATATTTTCTTAAACCTAGTCCTAAACTACTACTTAATACTAAATTGTTCAAAGTAGCCAAACCTAACAATAAATGGCAAAAGAGTTCTCATGAAAATAATACATATCTATGGTATCTTAGAGTTGCTCATATTAACCTAAACATGATTGAAAGACTTGTTAAGGATGGTCCTTTGAGGGAACTAAAAATTAGTGAACTCCGAGTTTATGAATCCTGTTTGAAGACCAAGGGACTTTTTTTAGCTAAAGGTGCAAGAGCCAAAGAACCTCTTAAGTTGATATATTCAGATATTTGAGGACCTTTAAATATCAAAGCAAGAGGTGGGTATGAATATTTTGTCATATTTGTTGATGATTATCCTAGATATAGTTATACTTACCTAATGCAAAGGAAATCCAAGGCTTTGGGAAAGTTCAAGGAATTTCGAGTGAAAGCAAAGAAGCAATTAGGAAAACAAATAAAGGTGCTTCGATCGAGTCAAAGAGGCGAGTTGTTTTGTAACTCACCACACCTACAACTCCGTAACAAAATGGTGTTGCTAAGAGGAGAAATTGAAAGCTACTTGACATGATAAAATCAATGTTGAGTTATTCTTTCTTGCCTACATCCTTTTAGGGATATGCCTTAGGAATTGTAGTCTATAATCTGAGTCTATACCTAAGATGCTCTTGGAGTTATGGAATGATCGAAAACCTAATTTGAGACAATCTGCATATAGGTGTATCCAACACACATGCTAAAGGCAAACACCAAGAAGTTGGAACCTCATTAAGAAGTCTACATCTTTATAGGTTGTCTTTAAGGTATAAGAAGAAGGTTATTCTATAGTCCTTAAGATAATAAGATGTTTGTCTTGTCTAATGCCATTTTCCTTTAGTATGACTATATGAAGGACTTTAGACCAAGGACCAGAGTGGTTCTAGAAGAATCACTTGTTGATCAAATCAGCCCATACCCGATAAGAGTTGTCGAAGAGCCAGCAAGACTCGTCAAATGACAAGCTAAAAAGGCTATAGCTTCTAGTTAGACGCATCTAGTGCTTCGTCATGGTGGGAGGGAAATTAGATTACCCATGTTTTTCATGGAGAAGCATAGCTAGTCATTATAAGTGATGTTGAGGAAGATCCCTTGACTTACAGGTCGGTAGTGGAAGATTCTAACAAAGAAAAGTGGCTAAAAGCCATGAAACTCAAAACGAAATCCATGTATTCCAACTTGGTCAGAGAGCTTATTGATCCTCTTGAAGGGGTAAAAACATTAGGTACAAATGGTTTTACAAGAGAAAAAAAGGAGTGGACAGGAAAGTGGAGACTTTCAAAGCTAGACTCATAGCCAAAGGTTACATCCAAAGAGAAGGAGTGGACTATGAAGACACTTTCTCCCTAGTGGCTATGCTTAAGTCCATTTCAATGCTCTTATCCATTATATGAAATTTAGCATATAGACGTCAAGAAGGCATTTCTAAATGGCTACTTGAATAAAGCATATATATATGGTATAACCAAAGGGTTTCATAGCCGAAGACCAAGAGCAGAAAGCCTCCAAGCTGCAAAAGTCTACTTATGGACTAAAGCAAGGTTCTAGATCATGGAACATCAAGTTTGATGAGGCTATTAAGTCTCATGGTTTTAACAAAATTAAGAAGAACCATATGTCTACAAGTATATAGAGGAAAATAAGGTGGTTTTTTTAGTACTTTATGTTGATGACATCCTGCTCATTAGTAATGACAAGGAATTGATATCACAATTAAAGGAATGGTTAGCCAGCAAATTCGAAATGAAAGACTTGGGAGAGAAGGTTATGTTTTTGGGATCCAGCTAATCCAAGATTATAAAAAAATGCTTTTGGTATTGTCTCAGGCTGCGTTGATAGAAAAAGTGGTTGTCAGGTATGGGATGCAAAACTTTAAGAGAGGAATTTTCCTTCCAGATATGGTATTCATTCCTCTAAGGAGTAGTGTTTGAAGACTCCTCAAGATGAAAAAGAAATGAGATGTTTTTCTTATGCATCGATAGTCAGAAGCATAATGTATGTTATGTAGTGTACTCAGCCTGACATCTACTATGCAGTAGGGATAGTTAGTAGGTTTTAG
The DNA here is from genome assembly GCA_946598075.1 of Artocarpus hirsutus. NCBI lineage: Eukaryota > Viridiplantae > Streptophyta > Magnoliopsida > Rosales > Moraceae > Artocarpus > Artocarpus hirsutus. Next base: position 83,861 of record CAMOHE010055635.1, read on the forward strand.
TCAAATCCATAATTTAATCACTAGACGGCTATGAAGAGCATTTTCAAGTATCTTAGAAGAACGAGAAACTATATACTTGTGTATTTCGATGGAGATCTGTCTTTGAACATATACATAGATTCTAATTTCCATTAGATCGGGATGATTGAAAGTCGATATTAGGTTTTGTGTTCACTTTTGGTGGTGGAGCTATTGTTTGGAGGAGTGTAAAACAAAAGTGTGTTTCTAACTTGACAATGGAGGCTAAATATATGGCTACTTGTGAAGCATCCGTAGAAGCAATCTAGTGTTGAAAGTTCTTGATTAATTTGGAAGTTGTTCAAGATATGGATAAGCCGATTAGACTATACCATGACAACAGTGGTGCTATCACGAATATCAAAGAACCTAGAAACCATAAGAATAAAAAGCATATAGAGAGGAGGTATAATTTGGTTCAGGATATAGCCGATTGAGGTGACATAACCTTCTTGAAGATTGCATTGAAAGACAACCTTATGGATCCGTTTACGAAGACCTTGCCTATCAAAGTTTTCGAAAAGCATCCGGAGGGTTTTGGATGAAGAGACATGTCTTATCTATTTTAGGATAAGTGAGAGATTGTTAGGATAGTTTCCCTCAAACCATATGATCTTTTGTAAAGGAAATATTTATAAATAAATAAAGTGAATTTTCCATTATATTTGCGTGCATATATTTTAAATACTTTATGAATATCATTAAAATTTCATAATTATTTATGTGATCTTAAATGTTATATATAAGTGTTATATATAAGAGGATAATATTTAAAGATGATAATAAAATAATCAGTAACATATACTTAATTATTATAATTATAATTAATTATTCAATTTAGGTATGGAATCTCTAATTAAGCGTTACTAGTATAGGTCATTTCTATTAAGAATGGGACGGTTCTATCTGAAACGTTAATGTAGTGAGTCATTAAATGGGTGCACTGTACATAATGAGATTATGTTAGACTGGGATATGATGTGATATGAACTAATAATTTTCATTAAATATAGGATATTCTAATCACGTCGACTAATAGTCACATATAAGATGATCTCAATGCTGAATTATTAGCATACTTTTATTTATGAAATTATGTCTTTTGATTTACTCAGTATGGATTCAAGAATCTAATTGTATTCCTTATATATTGAAGGCATAATGAAGTAAGTGACTGAACATGTTAATATTACAAGATGGAATCCTTTCCTTCTCTTACGAAAAGTAGAGAAATAATTCTCTTGAGTATTTAGTTGGGTATTGAATAATAAGAGCACTCAATTCGTGACTAAATTCATGACTTTATTATTCATTAGTGAATCAACGGCACTCAAAGGTAAAGAAGTAATCAGAGAGGTTAATGGATTTTACCTAGCTCCAATTATAAATTAATTACACAAGATTAATTTATATGCAATGACTGTATCAAATGGACAACTCTAATAAATGATTAATTATGTCTATAATTTCAAAAGTGCAATTCCAAATATTTAGTGGAGTTACATTGGAATTAATGAAAGAGTAATATATTAATTAAAGAGTTTAATTAATACATTGGTTTTATTAGAATTTAAAATTGAAGGTCCATTAGTCCTCGCTATCCTTGTAAATACTATTTAGACAAGTAGAATTACTGGCTTAATTATTTAATTTGGAATTATGGAATTCTAAATTAATTATCACTCGAAATAAACTAATTATGAATTAATTTATAATTATTAAATAATATTATTATTTAATAATAATTAACTAATTGTGGAAGAATGCATTGTGTGTGGTGCCACATTGCACATGGAAATATTCCCTGTGTAGTCCAAAGCTTGATTGCTAAGTTTTCATATTCATAATTTCTATTTTTGGATAAATATGATTTAATTCAAATATGAAAAGTTAAATAAACAAATGAAATTAGGTAGCAAGCAGATTTTCTCTCTTACTTCTCATCAAATTGGCACCACCCATAGATAGAGTATGGGTGAGGGTGGTGCCACATACCGATAAGGAAAGATAAAAGATTCTCTTTCATTGTAATTAAATATTTGATATTTAAATTAAAATAAATGAAGCTTCAATAATTAATCGGGTCTCCCATTCTCTATTAATAGAGACCTGCTCTATTTGTACTACACACAATTAAAAGTCTTGAAGAGACTAAGAGAGAACTCTTTGCCAAAAATCCCACCCTTACTAGGTGTTATGCTTGAACCACAAGTGAACTGGTCGTAAAAATAACAAAGTAACCTAAGGTCGAGTATTGTCCCACAAGGATTTAATTCTTAGTTTTTTTAAGCTATGTACTATGGGCTTTCGCACTTAATTTTATCTAGGCAAAATTGAATTTGGATTAATTGCATGAAATAAAAGAAAATTAAACAAACTAGATTAATTAAGAGATCAACAAAACAATAAACAAAAAGGCAATTTCACAAAATGGAAAATCTATGCAATGAATTCTCTAGGATCCTGATTTCACTCTATTTCTCCTATGTTCTTCCTAATTAGCAACCGTTAACTAGCATCAATTAATATATTAATCAAGGGCTAACATTAACCTCATTACCTCTTTCGAGCGTTAAATGAGATAATATGCATAGATTTTCAAGTCAATATCCCTATCTAACTTGTCTACCCACACATTCATTAAGCAAACCCTTAATTATTATCTAAGTGTTCTCAGCCCTCTCGGGACTTAACAATGATGAAGACTATATTTCTCAATGGTGATAAATAAGTCAATCTCTTCCAAGCATTGAAATTCATAATCAAATCAGCTAATTCATTTCTCAACAAATTGGAAGCATTAAACATAGAGAAACATAAATGAATTGATTTGAAACTATACTAATAATTAACTAAAATATTCTAAACATATTCAAAATAGAGCTACATCAAGCTCTAGAGTGAAAATCTAGCCAAGCGTAAGAAAATCCATAACTAACCTCATCAAGAATTTCATAAATTTACAAATTCCAAATGAAAAAAAAAATAAAAAAGAGATTAAGAGGAAACTCTAGTTGAGATTATCTTTAAGGCTTCAAATCTTCAAGAATTATTAAGAAAATCCTTGAAAAAAAATTAACCTCCAAGTTTCTCTATCTAAAAACATATGCCTCCAAAAATTCTCCTTGAAAGTTGTGCCTTCTCGTCTAGGATTTTAGGTTTAGTCAATAATTGAGGCCTTCAATCAGGGTAAAATCTCAAACGTTTGATCAAGACAAGGGCTGATCTAGCCTTTGAACTTACTCTAGCACGCTAGGGCTACGTGGCCATGCAAGGCCTTTCCTAAAGGCTCTCGGCTGTGCGCCTTGGTTGCATGGCCGCACATGGCATTCTGCCTTGTACAATTGTGGTCACTTAGCCAGCGTACCTTGGCCATGTGGCACACGAGGCTCTTTGATTAAAGCTCCAAAAACACTTCAAAACTCCTTTTTTTGAGCCAATTTTTCACTAAGTCCAACTTTTCTTCATTTCTACTAAAGAGCACAAAAAGATACCAAACTAAAACCAATGCTTGAGGTTTACACAAATACTTAAGCTCAAAAATACTAGATTCGTGAGTATTTACTCACTCATCACTAGGTGTGCAGAGAAAGAAAGATAGAAGAAGTATTCTTCATCCTAATACCTGTTTTGCTTATATGTTGAGATTAATGAGTGACTAAAATAAGAGAGTGATCATTTAGGACCTTAATTCGTCCAACGCGCACACGTCCATCCATGTTGTGTTGAGGACTAGGCGAGTATAACGGTGATTTCAAATAGAGAATGGCCCTTTCTTGGTAGTAAAATTTCCATTTGTCGTCTTCATCTGGGTAAACAAAGATTTACATATATTTCTTTAGTGTTAAATTAATATAATCTATAGCATGTTCTACAAAATTTTTTGAGAAAATTGTTGATATGTATGTTTTGTACCATAACCATGTTTTCATTATTTTTTGTGAAAATCGTTTCCAAAACCTACATAGTGTTCTCTGGCTAAACAAGTGATTTGGGTTATCGATCACAGGGAGTTTATTCAAATAACTTTTCAGCAAGTCCCCTCAATGTAACTTTGATTTGTCTTCTAGTCAATCCTTTCATCAATAACACCTCTTAATTTTCCCTTAACTTCGCAAATACAAGTGATATCACTCTATCTCTCAACAATTGCGATACAATATTATGTAGTACGCCGTTGTTCTTTTGTTCTTCTCTCTTCTCAAGTTATCGTAGCTTGACAGTCACAATATACCACCACCGAGGGAACCTCTCACATAAAGGTGTATTGAACGTAGAGGTTTCTTAACCATAATGCTTCACCACCTGCTAAATCATGCAATGAATTTTGAATCCACCTTGCAAGGTTGTATGCAAGATTTCAAAGAAACAACACCTCCATGGTAAAACACATAGTAAATTTTACCTGGTCAATGTGAGAAATCTAACTAGCATCACAATAACATTCCATTACATTGAATATCCACAACAATGCAAAACGAAATTACAAGGACAAGCTTAGTAAAACCTTACAGAAAGGAATTTAAGATCCCAAAAAGGAGTATCTTTTAAATTCTTATTTATATAAATATAAACACACACACACACACACACATGTATATATATATATATTGATTATTAACACGTTTTCACAAGTTTTACAGCACATATTTTATGAATATGAAGTAAACACTCTTGTTTGTTAGGAACCATTAAGTTAAAGTAAATTATGGCGGAATCCTCGAGGAAGAAATAAGTTTCAACATAGGGGCCATCTAACAAGGGATCTAATAAATGATATTAGCGTCATACTAGTAGGTCCTCAAGAAAACTATTTTTTCTTTAAACTTTTTACTCTGACTTCTGGGAATATTTTAAGACAAAAGCTTTTGGGTTAAAAATACATATCTCAGATTTTTTCCCATGTCATTTCTTAAGTATTTCTGTTTCATGCCAGTTTATAAAAACCAAATTGCGGATTCTGGATCACTATACTTGCTCACAAAAAAAAAAAAAAAAAATCTTATTCTCTTCTTTTTGAGTGGATTATTAATCAAACTATTTACTTGTAGAACAAATGGCGATTTTTTTCCAAACCTGGAGTGAGTAATTTGAACTGTTAGGTGTTATTAACAAAAAAAGGAACTGTCATTTTTAGATCTTATTCAAGTAGTGGATTCTGGATCCTTAACACTTACTCAGAAAAAAGATTTTATTCTTTTCATTTTGAGTAGATTATTGATCAAACTAACAAACGGTGATTCTTTTTTTTAACATGGAGTGGGTGATTCAAACCGTATGCCAGTAGCCACT
>CAMOHE010055636.1:0-64424 GCA_946598075.1 Artocarpus hirsutus
CGAGATGTTGAGAGGCTTTGTGGTAGATGTGTAACTTGTAGGCAGGCTAAATCAAGAGTGCAGCCCCATGGTTTGTACACCCCTTTACCAATACCTAGTGAACCCTGGACTGATATTTCGATGGATTTTGTGTTAGGTTTACCTAGGTCTAAACGGGAAGAGACTCAATATTTGTGGTCGTAGATAGGTTTTCCAAGATGGCACATTTTATTCCATGCCACAAGACAAATAATGCTTCCAATGTTGCTGATTTGTTCTTTAGGGAAATTGTGAGACTTCATGGTATGCCTAGGACAATTGTTTCTGATAGGGACGCCAAGTTCTTAAGCTACTTTTGGAAGACTTTGTGGGCTGAGTTAGGGACTAAGCTATTGTTTTCAACTACTTGCCACCCTCAAACCGATGGTCAAATAGAAGTTTTGAATAGAACCTTGTCAACCTTGTTGCGAGTTGTCATTAAAAAGAACATTAAAACTTGGGAGGAGTGTTTACCACATGTTGAGTTTGCTTATAATCGATCTGTTCATTCTGCCACTCAATTTTCTCCGTTTTAAATTGTTTATGGTTTTAATCCTTTAACTCCTTTGGATTTAATGCCATTACCTTTGTCTGAGTGTGTGAATTTAGATGGAAAAAAAAAAGCTGACCTTGTTAAGCAGATGCACGAGAAGGCAAGACTCAACATTGAGCAAAGGACTAAGCAATATGCTAAACAAGCCAACAACGGGCGTCACAAGCTCGTCTTCGAGCTCAGCGATTGGGTGTGGTTACACTTACGCAAGGAACGGTTTCCAAAACAAAGGAAGTCCAAGCTGTTGCCTAGAGGGGATGGTCCTTTTCAAATACTTGAAATGATCAATGATAATGCGTACAAGCTACACTTGCCAGGTGAGTGTGGTGTAAGCGCCACCTTTAATGTTTCTGATTTAAGTCCTTTTGATGCAGGCGATGATTTGAGGACAAATCCCTCTCAAGAGGAGGGGAATGATGAGGACATCGGTAGCACAAGCAAGAGCACGTGGGATGAGACATATTTAGATCCAATTCAAGTTTCCATTGGTCCGGTTACGAGAGCTCATGCGAAGAAGTTCGAAGAAATGGTTATTGGGCTGATTCAAGCATCTTAGCCTTAAGCTATCGCATGGAGGCCCATTGAGGGAATTGCATGTGATATCCAGACCAACAAATACGTGATTCAAGTTCTAGAAGGGACCGAGTAATCATATAGATGCAAATAAATCAAGCTACTTTCCATTTCAGTTACTTTCTTAATTTGAGGCGACAACTGGCAAGAAAAATCAGCTATTTATCTATTTATTGTCTAGTTTTGTTTTTTTTAGAAACATGCGTTTTTTATTTCATATTATTGTAAGGCTTTTAAGCCATTTAGGGAACTTACCTTATTTGCTTTAGATTGGGCATTTTTTTGGCTAGTAATTGATTTGCCTAAAATTCCATGGGCAATTAGGAGCTAAAAATTCGCAAAGGAGAAACTACTATATATTGTAATGAAATTTCATTCAATGGTAATCAGTTTTACACACAATTTGAGGTTTAATTCTCTTTGGTACCTAAACAAACTATTCAAACTTATCGAATAGTTCCGTGGCGTTCATAGACTTATCAATCAGTCCGTCCATAGCTGATTGTGGCGTCCTCATATACCAAGGTTCGTGCTTCTTGTTGGGCATCGGGTCACGGTTCTATACTAAACCGATTTGGAATTTCGATCTTGGAGACCAATTTTGGTTAGGGTCGCATCAGTTCTTAACGGGGTTCGTATCATAACCAACATATCACAATCCAATAGTTATCATTTAATCATGTTTTTAATATTAATTATTTATTTAATGGTTAGTTAATAAACTGCTAATAGCAGTTATTGGCCACAAATGTGTGGTAGTTAATCATACGTCTCACATTCTCCCACTTGGTCAATTAACTACTATTATCTCAATCACAATGCATCCAAAATGATAGTTAACATTCGATTGTGATATTCATCATAATACCGTAGTATGACAAATTGTTAAGTGTGAGTTATGATAGTCATGTACTATTAATGCGGAACACTTCCTTCCTTATACTACAACACTTACAATTTACTATACAAGGTTCATAATAGATATATATAAACATAATTCCATAATGGTCCATGATAATGTCTAATAAAGACTTTTCCTATTTAAATTGAAACAACATCATGTGTACACTATCATAAGAAAACAGAAAATACATAATGTAGGTCAGAAACACATAATAGAGCTTAGAGTGTCATTATAATCATCAAATATCATTACAACCAAGACCCATTCTAAGAATATATTCCTTAAATAATTTTGGTTGTAGACCTTTCGCCAAAGGGTCTACTGTCATAAGATTGGTTTTGATATGCTCAATAGACACTCTATGTTTCTGAGCCTCTTCCTTAATGGCAAAATACTTTAATTCCATATGCTTGGCACCTCTTGAGTATTTGTCATTCTTGGAGAAGAATACTACTGCAGAATTATCATAATAAATTCTTAGTGGCTTGATAATGGTGTCGACAACCTCAAGTCTTGACATAAAGTTCCACAGCTATAATGCATGAATTGTGGCCTCAAAACATGCCACAAATTCTGCTTCCATAGTGTATAAAGCACTGGCGGTCTATTTAGCACTTTTCGATGATACTGCTCCTTCGGCTAATAGAAAGAGAGGTAAGTGGACTTTCTACTATCAAGGCATCCATCAAAATTTGAATCCATGTATCCAGTCACCTTTAGATAATTGGATTTTCTGTATGTGAGCATATAATTCTTTGTTTCTTGTATGTACCTCAAAACTTTCTTTACAACCTTCTAATGATCAATTCCAGGATTACTTTGATGCTTGTCTAACATTTCAACCACAAAATTGATGTCCGGTCGAGTACAGGTTTGCAAGTACATCAAGCTTCCAACAACAAAGGCATATGGAATTGATTCCATATCTTTACGTTCCACATCTTTACTTTCCATGTCATTCTTCGGACATTTCATGAAACTAAATTTGTCACCTTTCTATATGGGAACAACTCCAGGTGAATACTTACTCATATTGAATTTTTCTAGAATTTTCTTGATATAGTTCCTTTGAGACAATCCCTGTGATTAATCACGGAATATTTCTATTCCAATCACATAAGATGCCTCTCCTATATCTTTCATTTCAAAATTCTCAGAGAGGAAATCTTTTATGCTTAAGTCATTAGCTGCAAGTAAGATATCATCAACATATAGGACTAAGAATGTGAACTTCCTTCCACTAATCTTTTGGTATATATATCAATCAATGGTATTGTCCTTAAAACCAGAAGATGTAATAATGGTATTGAACTTGATATACCATTGTCGTGAGGCTTGCATAAGTCCATGCATTAACTTCTTAAGTTTACACACTAGATGACCTTTGCTTTCTATGGAAAAACCCTCAGGTTGATCCATATAGACCTCCTCCTCTAAGTCTCCATTCAAAAAGGCTATTTTCACATCCATTTAGTGCAACTCCAAATCATACTGAGCCACCAATGCCATAATGATTCTTAATGAATCTTTCTTAGAGATAAGAAAGAATGTCTCTTTATAATGAATGCCATCCTTTTGATTAAAACCCATGGCAACAAGTCTTGCTTTATATTGTTCGATATTGCCTTTTGAGTCACATTTTGTCTTAACGACCCATTTACACCTGACTCGTTTGCAACCTTCTGGCAATTCGACGAGATCCCAGACTTTGTTATGTTCCATGAATTTCAATTCATCTTTCATTGCATCGATCCACTTATCAAATTCTGTACTTTCTATGGCTTGTGAAAATGAAATTGGATCTTTATTGATTCCAAGATCAAAGTCTGACTCTTACAAATAAACCATGTAATCTTCCAGAATAGCTTATCTTCTTTCTCTTTAAGATCTCCTCAATACTATTCCCTGTGGTCCTTGTGTGTCAGATCCTTGAATGTTAGTCTCTTCAAGGGGTGTATCTTCATTCAAATGTTGATCAGTGTTGTCATTACATTCTATAACTACTGGAACAACATTTTGGTCAATTGTGGATGAAGCAACATTTATAGGTAAAGCAACATTTACCTTGATTTCCTTTATTTCCACAACTTGATGTTCAATACTCCCAATAATTTCACCATTCTCAAGGAATTTTGCATTACCAGTTTCTCTAATTCTTAGATTGTGGTTTGGATAGTAAAACCTATACCCTTTAGATTTCTCAAGGTAATCGATAAAGTAACCACTAACCGTTTGAGAATCTAATTTCTTGTGGGTTATAAACTCTTGGTTCCATTGGGCAACCCCAAACATGCAGGTGCCTTAACCTAGGTTTCCACCCTATCCATAGTTCAAAAGGAGTCTTTTGAACTGCCTTTGTAGGAACCCTATTCAATAAGTATGTTGCGGTTTTAAGCGCATACATCCACAATGATTTGGGTAATGAGGAATTACTCATTATACTCCTGACCATATCCATTAAGGTCCGATTATGCTTTTCTGCCACCCCATTTGTTGAGGTGTACCTGGCATAGTATATTGTGCACAAATGCCATGTCGTTTGAGGAATTTTGCAAATGGACCAGGAAATTGTCCCGATTCATCACACTTGCCATCATATTCACCACCTTTGCCAGACCTAATGATTTTCACTTTTCTATCTAATTGTCTTTGAACTTCGTTTATAAATATCTCAAGGGCATCTACTGATTGAGATTTTTCATGAAGTAAATAGACATAACAATAACGTAAAAAATCATCAATAAAGGTAATGAAATACTTTTCTCCACCAAAAGATGAAACATCAAAAGGTCCACAAATGTTGGTGTGTATAATCTCAAGGAGCTATGTGCTTCTTGTGGCCTCTTTCTTATTATGCTTGGTTTGCTTTTCCTTGATGCAATCCACACATAATCCAAGATCAGTAAAATCTAGATTTTGAAGAATCCCATCCTTTACCAATCTTTCTAATCTTTCTTTGGATATATGACCCAAATGTTTATGCCACAAATAAGCAGAACTTTCATTTGTCATGCTACGCTTAATTCCAACATTATGATGCACAGAAAGTAAGGATTCAACAACAACATTATCAAGTTTCAATCTATATAAACCATCAATAAGAAATCCAAAACCAACAAGACCAGAGTTCTTATACAAACTGAAACTACATGATCCAAACTTAAAATTAAATCTAGAAATGATGAGGACATCAAGGCTACAAGGAATTTTCATGATCCAGTTCAAGTTCCAGTTGGCCTAATAACTAGGGCTTGAGCTAAAAGATTCAAAGAAGAGCTAAATAACTTGGTCCAGAGAGTTCTACAACAAGAAGAGAGTGTGTTTACTACTGAGGGTGAACAAAGGCTGGTTTTGCTCATCAAAGTAGAGCCAGAAGGGAGGCAATCAGCCGTACATGTGCATTAAGTGTCGTGCACGCGCATTGCGCGTATTGAGTCCTTGCATGGCCAACTTGTTGTTCATTCCGTACACATACACATGTAGGAGTGGTGTGTCCAGCAAAGGATTCAAGATTCAATATTTGAATTCTTTGTTCAAGATTTGAATTCTTTGTAATCTTCATTTAGTTTAGGTTTCAGCTTCAGAATTTGAAATTTAGAATCTTTGTTTAGGCTTTATTATAGGCGTGATTAGAAGGAAGGAATCTCGAGTTAAATAATTCCAACCTAGGGTTTTATTTAGGCGTTACTTTCATTAAGGGTAGATTAGGAATTTTACATTTATACATAAACCCTATGTGAATTTTTGGCCATATAAGGCCATCTTTCAGATTATGCAATTCAGTTTTGATGATCATTCATATTGAAAGTTATTCTTCTTGAGTTCTTGAAGAAACTTATCTGAACTTATCAAGGATTCCTTGTGGCGTTCAATTGACTTATCAAACGGATTTTCTATACTCGTTTGTGGCATCTCCATCATACCAAGGTTCTTGCTTTGCTAAGCAACGGGTCGCGGTTCCACTCAACTTGAGAGGTCTTGGGGTTCGAAATTTCAGATTTGGTATCGGGTCTCGTCACGTGGTTGGCATGGTTCGTATCACTTAGGAAGACTGTGCTATGAAAGAAGAACCTCTGCAAGCACCTCCAGTTGGTTCATCTTCTAGTGGTTCTTATTAGGAGCTGGTTTCATGCTTTGACACTCGTAAGTCCACCTTTGTTGATTATCACACCCATACGGATGAGCAATTTAATCAACTTAACATTACCTTGGGTAGCATTCTCAAGGAGCTTTGACACGTTAACATGCATGGACCTCCTCCACCTTGACTTGTTTTTTTCTTTGTTTCTCTTTTGTGCTTTTGGGTGTTTTTATGCTTTCTTTTTCTCAATTTTAAGACCAATTTAGAATTTGTATTTTGGATTATGTTTTTCAGGGTTTATGTTTTATGGTATGTTAATTTCATGTTTGATTATGAGTTAATTGCTATGATTTTGTCTCTTTTTTTTTGTTGATGATAGAGGGGAAAAAGACATAATTGATTGTTTTACATTGGTTAAATTGGTTGCATTGCATAATTTTGTCTAAAACAGGGGGAGAAGATTTTTTTTTTTATATGCATGGGGAGCTACATTTAAATCTTATTAAAGATTACTTTTATAAATTTCATTAAGATTGAGAAATATTATTTTGAATGAAATTCATCTATGAGATTTTAACAATTTCCCTCATGATTGCGCATATTAAGGGGGAGACATATTATGTTCGATAGGGGGAGCTTAAGGTAATATGGTATGAAATGTTTGAGCAAAAACTCATTACCTATTTCGAGCGAATCTCTTCTTTATTTTACCTAAAGCAATCAATTGTTTGTCATCATCAAAAAGGAAGAGATTTTTGGCCCCAAAGTTTCAAATGATATATTTGTTTTTGTATTGATGACAATAAACAATTATTAGCTTAAATACTAATAATTTATCTTGAGAATGTAGTAGTATTTAGAAGGATTATTTTTGCATCTCAAGAAACTTGGAAGAAATTCATCAAGACTCAGAAGATATTAATGTGACGATTGACCAATTTACTAAGACTTGAAGATTAAAGAAAGGACATCAACAAGCATGGAGAATAGATTCTATTTTCATTATTAAGCTTGTATGATGTTAGAGTATGCATGAAAATCTTTATCAAGTTTAATTGGCTCAAAGAATTAATTTTCATAAATGATTTTAGAACTTAAATTGATTTTAAGTATTTTAATGTTATTTTTTTAAATTATGAAAAATATTTTTGTCTTGTAAAAATTGCTCTAAATTGTTTATGCATATTGCAAACTATTCTTTAAGACCAAGATATAGTTTTTAAATTGTTTTTAAAATCCATTTTAAATTAATTAGGTTATAAATTGTTTCTAACTTTGGCACCCTACTGTTGCAGAAGAGGCGCAGTCGATTGCACTATGCTTATAACAGACGTCAGCGGCAATCCATTAAGACTGCCTCACTATGTAACAGGGTCGACCGCACTATGTGTAAGGCGGTCGACCACAGTGTCCAACAGCTAGTTTTCTAGCCATTGCAAATTCTCCTCAAACGGCTAGAAACGGCTAGTTTTGAGTTCTAGCCTATAAATAGCCTCATTTATGAGTTTGTTGATGAACAAGAACACCTAGAATTATCCTTGTATCAATCTCTAAGTGTTCAACAAGCCTTTTAATCATTCTTAAGCCAAACTTGCTAAAAATTTTCATTGTGTGCTTATTCATCACCTAATTCATTCCAAATTGTATCCTAAGCATTTCTAGGAGTTGTCAGTGTTGAGCTTAAACTTTAAAAATCTTGTAAAATGAGTGCATTAGATTTCCAAAGCCTTAGTGAAATTTGGGGTTGCCAAACTACTATAAATAACATTTACATTTCTCTTTCCTTATCTTTTTACTTTTGCACATTTTTATTTACTTGAATTATTATTTGTATATTTATTACTTAAGTGATCAATCTAGAAATTTTCAATAAAAGCCCAATTCACCTCTTTCTGGGTAGCTATTCTTGGGCTAAAAGTTTTTATGATTGTTGATTAGAAGTTTTTTTTCTCTTACATATGTAATAGCAATTGTTTAGAACTACATAGCTTAGTTTTTTATTGATGTTATTCTTGGCAATTCATCTATATCGAATAAGAAAATCACAATTAATTAGCAATAGCTGCAAACCACTTAGCAAAACGAAAAAAAAAAATGGTTGACAACACATGGCATTGCCATTTTGTAATATGAAAATGCTTGCTATCATTAGTCATAAATTACGACCGTCCCCACCCACCCCTCCAAATTTAGCAATTAGAATTACATTTTTTGAATTTTTTTTCCTCTTTTTCTTTTGGGAAAATGAAACATAATTTCATTAAAGCAAAACTATAAGTCATGACATACTATAAGTCATGACATACTTCCTCTAAGACATCAATAGAAACCTCAGTAGACCAGAGTTTTGATATGTCTGAAAACAAAGCCAACTTAGCTAATTTATGAGCTACACTGTTTCAAGTATGGGGGCAAAGTAGAAGTTGTGTGCCTCCAAGGTCCTTTAGAAGGTCTTGAATATCTAGGAGTACTGGACCATTTGTACTGAGCTCAAAATCACTGTGCAAAGCATCTACAATTTCCTTTGCGTCACTCTCCACCTCTGCTATATTTGGTAACCCAATTGTTGAAAAATTCTTAGGTGCTTACGAAGCGCAATGGTTTCAGCTATTCGGAGATAAACTTCCTATCAGTTTGAGAGAGATTGCTATAAATACCTCTCCTTTGTGATCTCGAAGCACAACTCCTAATCCTACCACCTCAGCACCCTCAGGCACGGCTGCATCATTGTTTAATTTAAGGTTCCACATAGGCGGAGCTATCCACCTTTCTAGACTATCAATCCGTTGAGGCTGTGACCCTTTCCCCAGAGTTGGCCTTCTTTATACTCCTAAAGGAAAATGGCGGCACGCTCTAGAATTTTTTTGGCTGATGTGGTCTGCCTCCGTGTACAGCTAGGTTCCTTTCATGCCAACATTCCAAAGGACAACAAGAAACAATTCAAAGTCCTCTCTGTTGGAAAAATAGTACGCAGTGAAATTTTAAAATTTTTTATATCAAAGTATTTTTCAAAGCACAAGTTTGACACGCTATATGCATAAATTAACCAGATCTTACTATTTTTTATATACAAAAAAACTACCGAAATCGATGAAGAGAGGTAATGTTTTAGAAGGACCTCAACCAACTGGCCTTTTTTGCTATTCTCTATCCTTGATTGGAGTGAGTATGGGCTCACATCGTTCAACTTTTTCAGCAGATCACTCTCCTTCCAACCAATAGAGAAACACCCAAAGCTATCATTCGTGATTTGTGAATGATAGCTCTCTAGGGAGTTTTAGAGTCTCACTGATAGAATCTCACTTTAGATTTCTCAACTGATCTAAATAACAAAGAGACTCACTCCCCTTTTATAAAGGTTGGCCCCCAGGAGTTAGTTCTTATCAGATAAGGCCTCAAAAATTCAAATCAGAATTAAATCAGTATCAATATATGATAAAATCCATTTAAAAACGCGTGATGCTTTTATCGCCCGATTGGTAGGCCAAACTAATAGATCATCCTACCGAACCTCCTTAATCGGTAGACCAAACTTAAAGATCAGCTTGCCGAACCTCCGATAAAAGATCCCTATGAATCTTTATTTTCCACTTGATGTTCTTGGGATAGAGCATCAGTTTTAATTCAAATAACCCAATAGAGAGGTTATCTGATTAAAATAGTCATATCTAGATAATCTCTAAGAAAATAAATATTCCTGATAATTCAAGAAGTTTATCTTGAATTAATTAATTCAAAATTAATCCAATCGATAAATATATATGAATTATCTGATACTGATAATTCAATAAGTTTATCTTAAATTAATTTTATCACAAAATTAATTCAACCAATAAACTGACATAAATTATCTGATTTTACCAAATTTCAACCAATTTGATAAATCAACATAAGTTACCAATTATTGGAAAAGCACACCGTATTGTTATAGGATTTTTCATAACCTAGTAAAGCGGACATAATGGACCTATATAGTTCAAGCTCCTAATAATTATGAAACCCAATATCCGAGATATATATTTCATAATTATAAACTCTAACGCTACTCCACTAAAAGCTTAAAGCTGCACACTCGAACAATATTGAATTATGAAGCCCGTATAACTAAGTCTCCATGACATATCATAATGAATCGTATCCCCATAGGATTTCCATAATCAGTTTAAGGATAAACTCTGTCTTACCTTTCCGATTATTTTTATCTTATGTTCTATTATCTCACCATCGGAAAACTTACCATCCAAAGATAGTATACCA
This sequence comes from Artocarpus hirsutus, assembly GCA_946598075.1. Taxonomy (NCBI): domain Eukaryota; kingdom Viridiplantae; phylum Streptophyta; class Magnoliopsida; order Rosales; family Moraceae; genus Artocarpus; species Artocarpus hirsutus. The sequence goes on from CAMOHE010055636.1 coordinate 10,387, forward strand.
TTCGGTTACACCTATGTGTCTAAATGGTTGAGTGCTCCAATTTTTCAATTATAGGATAACGCATATAAAAGGATATCAACTACTCCTAAAGAGGAGCTATGGATTCCATATCTATGAATAATAGGTCTACGCTATCAAGAGTCATGCCTCCAATGTACCAGTATGCATACTACTATTAAAATATGGATGTCACCCTTTGGTACATCAAAAGACATAAGTCAAGATATCAGGCCCACTATTTATCTCAAGATTAAGATACAATGCAAATTATTGTCTAAAGTGAATTAATTTGCCGAGACAGAATTATTAATCCAAATCAATTCACTTTATGTCACGATCCAAAACATCGTTACCTATGATAATATGCCAATGTTTCTATTCATGGAGTCCACCTCTGATAGCCAAGACAAACCATCTTCTAATAGGGATATAGATAACATAACAATCTTTACGTGAATAAAGTGCCCAACTTTATTCCCTCGATTGTAGATCCGTATAATCTATCCATCATATACCAAATTCTTAAAGATTTAGACCGATAGTTTCAGATTATTGTTTGCTTAACATATATTCAACAAACATGAACATAAAGAGGATAAGATTTGGTATATATAAATAATAAATAAATTCTTTATTGATAAAAATGTCTCCAAAACATATTACATTTTTACTCCTTAGGGCATACACGTCTAACAATCTCCCACTTGCACTAAGTGAGTAAATATAACAAATCTCACATCCCCATAGCTTCTACATGCCTCTCCAAGACTCTCCTAGCAAGTGTCTTTGTGAATAGATTAGCTAAATTGTCATTCGACGTGATTTTACACACCATGACATGCTCGCCCTCGACGAAGTCCTTTATGACATGTTACTTCCAATCAATATGCTTACTGTTCTTGTGAAATCTTGGTTCCTTAGCGTTAGCTACTACCGCATTGTTATCATAATACAGTGATACTGCCATATCCATACTAGGAACTACCTCAAGATCCTTAAGGAACTTGCGGAGCCACACAATGCTTCTTTCAAAGCATCACTAGCTGCCACATAATCGGCCTCCGTCGTTGAATCCAAAGTGCAATCTTGCTTTACACTTCGCGAACTGATGGCACCGCTGCCCAGAGTAAACACAAAACCTGAAGTTGATTTCCTCAAATCCAAACAGGATTGGAAATCTGAGTCAATATATCCTAGAGGAGTTAAGTTCTCACCCGAATACACAAGCATATACCCTCGAGTCCTTCTCAGGTACTTGAAAATATGCTTTACTACAACTCAATGGTTCGGTCTTAGATTCGCTTAAAATTGACTCACAATCCCAACCGCATAACAAATTTTTGGTCGTGTGTAAAGCATGGTATACATAACACTACCCACTGCCGAAGCATAAGGCACCTTTTTCATGTATTCTCTTTCTTCCTTAGACTTTGGAGAGTCTTTCTTAGAAAGAGTAATTCCAGACCTAGATGGTTGCCTACCTTTCTTAGAATCTTGCATTGCAAACCTCCTAAGAATCTTATCTATATAGCTGGCTTGTGACAAAACTATCATTTTGTTCTTTCTATCTCAAAAAATCTGGATACTGAGAACAAAATTAGCCTCACCTAAGTCCTTCATATCAAACTGCTTGCTCAACCATAATTTGATCAATGACAATGCCCCAATGTCATAGCCAATTAGCAGAATGTCATCTATATAGAGCAGTAGAAAAACCATCTTCTCATCCTTAATGTGTTTGTACACACATGGTTCATCCACATTTTGTGAGAACCCATAAGTCTTGATCACTTGATCAAATCTTATGTTCCAAGAATGGGAAGCTTACTTAAGTTCATAAATTGACTTTAGCAGTTTACAAACCTTACCCTCTTGACTCTTGACCTTGAACCTGTCTGTTGTTTCATATAAATATACTCATCAAGATATCCATTTAGAAAAGTCGTCTTGACATCCATCTGCCAAATCTTGTAATCGAGAGCAGCAACTATTGACAAGAGAATCCAGATGGACTTAAGCATGGCTACAGGTGAAAAGGTTTTCTCGTAATCGATTCCTTCCTTTTACGTGTATCCCTTAGCTACCAGTCTAACCTTAAAGGTTTCAAACTATCTTATTTCATAGGGGAATCTTAGATAGAGCCTCAGTTTTGATTCAAATAACCTAATAGATAAGCTATCTGATTAAAGCAGTCATATACAGATAATCTCATATCAAATAATTCAACATGTTTATCTTGAATTAATTACAAAAAATTAATTCAACCAATAAACTAACATGAATTATTAAATCCATTCTTATCATATTTTAGCCAATCAAATAATTAACACAAGTCACTAATATGTAAGAAAAACATGTCGTATTATTGTAGAAATTATTAGGAGCTGGCAAAGGGGACTTAATAGACAAATATTGGTCAAGCTCCTATAATTATAAAATAACATATCTTAGATATATATATTTTATAATTATTAACTCTAACGCTACTCCGCAAAAAGTTTAGAGCTGCACTCTCAAACTATATAAAATTATAAAGCTTATTAAGTTAATCGTCCATAACATATCATAATGTGTAACATCCCCATAGGATGTTCATAATTAGGTTAAGGATAAATTCTGTTTTACCTTCCTGATTATTTTTCTCTTATGCTCCATTCTCACCATTGGAATATTTATTATTCACAAATAATATACCATTTGGTTATACCTATATATTCAAATAGTTGAGTACTCTAGTCTTCCAATTATAAGATAATGTTTACAAGAGAATATCATTAACTCTACAACATAGCTATGAATTTCATATCTATGAACAACGAGTCTACGTTAATCAAGAGTTATGTCTTCAACGTTCTAGTACATGTACCATCATTAAATCAGGATGTCACCCTTTAGGACATCAAAAGACACAAGTCAAGAGCAGGCCTATTGTTCATTTCAAGATTAAAACGTAATACATATGATTGTCAAAAGTGAATTGCCTTAAACAAACGAAATTATTAATCAAGTCAATTCAACTTTTGTTTCGATCTAATATATTGTCACCTATGATAATATACTAATGTTTCTACGTGTGGAGTCCTACTTCGATGGCCAGGACATCTCCCGTTAGAGATGTAGACAACATAACAATTTTAGTATAAATAAAGTGCTCAACTTTATTCCCTTGATTGTGGATCTTATCATTTAGACTATCAATTTTAAGATTCATGTCTTTCGCATAATCTGTCCATCATATGCACAATCTTAAAGGTTTAGACTGATAGTCTCAAACTTTTGTTTGCTTATCATATATTCAACAATAATGAATATAAATAGAGCAACATTTGGTTTATGAATAATAAATAAAGTCTTTATTGATTAAATGTCTCCAAAAACTTGTTACATCATTTAATCCTTATTGCACCTAGTCTAATAAATGTCTCCAAAGAGAACAACATTCTACTCACTACACTAATCGAGCATTTTTAAGGATTAAGTTTCATATTATCCTTTCGAAGCGCATCAAAAAATTTACACAAATGCCTTATGTGATCATGTGCCTTGAGAGATTTCGCCAACATGTCATTAATGTAAACTTCCAAGGTTTTCCTAATTTGTTCTCGAACATAAGGTTCACCAGCCTTTAATAAGTGGCTCTGGCATTTGTTAAGCTGAAAGGCATGACCTTGAAACTATATATCCCTCGTTCTATTATGAATGTCGTCTGGATAGAATAAGATCTGATTGTGTCTTGAGAAAGTGTCCAAAAGGATCAAGAGTTAATGTCTAGTAGTTGCATCAACTATTTATCAATGTGTGGTAGTGGGAAGCTGTCTTTGGGACAAGCTTTGTTCAAATTGGTAAAGTAGTTGTATAACCTCCACTTGCCATTTTTTTTACAAACGACCGCAGTGTTTGCTAACCACTCCAGATGTTGGACTAGCAGAATAAATCCAGCTTTTAGCAGTTGCCTAACTTCTTTATTCACAATCAAATTTCACTTGATTCCTAATTTTCTTTGTCTTTGCTTAACTTGTTTATGGGTTAGATCAATGTTCAACTCGTGAGTTATGATACTTGGATCAATTCTTGGCTTGTAAACTTTATTCTTCTTTTAAAAGGCTATTATCATGGCCTTAGTCTCTGGATTCAACTTTTCTTTTTATCATTAGTGTCGATTTGTACTTCATCTAATTGTTTTATGTGGGGCTCCCCTTTCTTATTTCCACCTAATGTGCTTATTTGTAATTACTACAAAAGTAGCCTTGCTCTTTTCCTTTAGAGGGGTTAGACAACAACTCCTAGTGACATCTTGGCCTCCCTTAACATCTCAGACTCCTTATTTGGTGGGGAATTGAATACTCTGATGGTAGATAAAAGGGATTGCTTTCATTGCATGGATCCAAGATCTATGATGAGGAAGTTTGTCCTCTTGTATTCTCCCACGCTGAAGATTGGGAGCTTGATCCTTGTTTTCTCCCATGATGAAGATTGGGAGCTTGATTCTTCCAATCACTATTGTCATCTCTCCATTGTAGCCAACCAAACTTATGCTCTTGTTTTCTCAATCTCTTTCTCATCAATCTCCATTTCCCTCAACATGAATCAAAAAAGTGTGTCCTCTAAAGTCCTATTATCAACTAAAATCCTACTGGTCTCGCAATTCGCAATGTTCAAATTTATCACCTATGCAACGTCATGTGGTTGATCCAATCTAGTGGCATCTATATTGTGAAATGTAATGGAGTGCTCATTGAGCTCATCGTCATATGCTAACCTCGTTGTTAGATTGGTCACTTTCCTCTAATGGGCCTTTATTTGGTTAATGGTGTCCTCCACAAATTGGTCCAATGGTCTTCCTTATTCGTGGTGTGATGGTGTATTCTCGAGGGCACGAATGTTCCTCTGATCGCCCCTTTTACGATCTAGTCCATATGTTTAACAACCCCTCTTAGAAATATATTGCTTCAAATATTCCTTCTTTAGTAACTCAGCTATTTTCATTCTCAATGCCTTATAATCAATGGTTAAGTAACTAGTGTCATGATGAATTTCATAGTATTTTGACTTATGATTGGATTAGTCCGAAGCCATCTTGCTTGGCCAATGAACGTAACCCTTGACTTCGAGCTATGCAATGAGCTTTGTGGGAGTGACTTTTAATGCATACCTTTCCTATCATTGCAAAAGAGTCTTCAGTCATCCCTTTTTCGTTTGGCTTGTTGTGGAGTTCAAGTGCAACTACAAGGCTTAGGCTAACTCCTCATTGGTGTCGGCCTTTTTATTGTTCCCTCTAGTCCTCATGAGTTCTCACTCAACTCGCACTTCTTTTTCTTCAAAGTCCACAAACCTGTTTGCTTGATCGAGCATTTCTTGGATAGTTTGTGGGTAGTCTGAGTAGATTCTTGAACTTGGACTTATGCAGAAATCCCTTCTTTAACCCTTCCCTGGCTGTTCCATCTTCAATGTCAAAAATTTCTAAGACTGCCTTGTTGAACCTCTTGATATAGGTTCATGAGAGCTTGTTATGTCCCTAGACAACTCCCCATAAGTCTTGTTCTCTTAGTGGTACATTGGTAATTACAGGTAAGGGTAGGGTAAACTTTGGAAATCAACAAAACAATAGAAAGTTTAGGAATTTTAAATTTTACATAAGAAATTAAATTATTGTAAAATGGAAAAGAATTTTTTATAGGATTGGTTTTAATGCAAATGATAATGTTTTAAATTATGGCACACTAATAATTCAAACTGATACATAGTCAAACAAATTAAAATTTCTTGTTGTTATAGAAGCATCAATGGCTGGCAAATCGATATCTCATTTAAAATCCATGTCTTTATGCCTAAAGTGTCTCCCCCATCATTTCCTCATCTGAAAGAGAAGTGGAAAAAATATCATCAAAATAATTCTGCAATTCCACAATCTCTTCCTTCTCATAACAACACATAGTATATGCATTTTTTAAGATTGTTCGCTTAGTATTTTTCTATAAATAGGATTCCTTTAAAGGAAAAACCTTTGTATTCCAGTACCTATTTTTCAACCATTTTGAGTAAGACCTTTGCTTCCAATAATACTTTTCTTGTGTAAGCAAACAATCAACTTCACCTTGAACGACAAGAATTCTTGCTTGAACATCTAAACACGACGATGAGTTGTTAAGTTTAATTAACTATTTTTGCAACTTCACAACTTATTTTAGAATTTGTCCAAAAGCCTCAACCTATAACAGCTAAGAGCATTGACGTATCTCTTTAATGACTCAGTAATAGGCCACTGTCATCTCTCATTTTTGACAATTCCCAAGACCTAAAAACCAACTCCTAATATCTTCTTTTATACTCAACATCATTGACCATGCTTTCTTCTCTTCTCACTATGTGCAGATAAATCCAAAATTACATAGAATGCCCTATGATCGAAACCAAAGAAATCTAAATGAAAGACCCAAAACAACTCCTTCCAAGTCACATCAACCACATGCTTTTTACACGTTTTTGGGTAAATCTTCATGATTGTTCCATGTTAAAAGTGTTGGTTTTAAAGAAAAGATGAACGTATTAGAGTTGGATGCTAAAAAATTTTCTTAAAACACTAGGAATCAACTCATGTTATTATATAAAGCCATCAAACATAACTATTCTTACAGGTTTGGTAATAATAATCAACGAGGTCCTCCACAGCTTCATCGACATTTTGATCTTTTATTTAGTGACTCCTCTCTTTATAATCAACATATGTATAGGCATCAAAAAAACATTCTCTACTTTAATTCTCCTTCGATTCTCCTTAGTCATGGCATGGCTTTCAATACTCTAAAGGTATGAGAACAAGAACCCTAATAATGGAGGACAAAATATTATACCACAGAAGAGGTCTTTGAAGCCATATTTATACTGCTAGATTATTATGGAACAATTCCATCCGTTACCCTCTATAGTTGGCGCCTGGCCAATCCCTGTGGACTTTGGGTGTGGCGCATGTCAAAATTTACATGGTGCATATTCTTTAATCACAGTCCAATATTTATGCAACCAAGATTAGTTTTAGAAATAAAATTGATCTATATTTATTATAGACTTTAAAATAAATATTTTCCCATCCTTATCATAATTAGTTATTTTAACAATGAAACCAATAAAAACTACACAATACTTATGTTGACAATAAAAATAAATATATCACATGCAAATAATATTCAATATTGTGACATAAATAAAATCATGACATGAAATGTTAACGTCACATGTAGCCACACAACTGACCATGCTTGACATTACCAATAGGAGCCACACCTAGTCTAGACTTCATATGCAATAAAAATAAATACTTCACATGCAAATAATATTAAATATTGTGATGTAAATAAAATCATGACATGAAATGTTAGTGGCTCATGTAGCCATGTTACTAACCATGGCTAACATTACCAGTAGGAGTCACACCCAGTCTAGATTATCTCTTTGTCTATTTTCTATACGGTCCTAAGAGACCGTAATAAGTCGAGAGATTCCATTAATTCTAACCCGAGAATATATGGAGCTAACATGAAACCAAATGGGCCTACACAATTGAAGTTCTAATAATTGATATTTAATTTGATTAAGCTCTTAACCAATCAAATATTATTACTAACTTTGGTGTGAGCCATGATCAAATTTGAAAGATGCACTCTAAGATTATGCTTATACATTTATTAAAATCTAATTATCTGTAAATAGCTTGACTAGTTGTTATGTGATCTGACCCTCCATTGTAAACATCTATGATTAGACCTAGGTAATAATTTTTTCTAATCTCTTTAATTACATCTTTATCTATAAGTTCTATTAATATTCTAATCAGCGGCTTATTTATGAACAAATTATAAATAAGGATTTAGGATATTAATTTGATATCCAATGTCAAATATGTAAGAGTGCTCTTACATCCAACTTCCCATATTAATACTACATGAAGATGTCATTAATGACATAATGAAGTTATGAATTCCTTATCTATAAAGTGACGCTTCAAGCTATCCATAATGTTATGCCTCTGAAGTATGCGATTGTTCATTTAGTTCTCATTCATTAATAAATCAAAAGACATAAAATATGGATACAAGTCTACTATCACTCAGGATTGAGGTTCATCCATAAATTGGCCATCTAAGATAACAGAAAATAAGTTCTTTGTGTTTAAACAAATTCTATCAAAAAACTAATTCTATTGTGGTCACGTTCAATATACTCTCAATAGATTGGTGTCTTTATACTTTAATCAATATTACAATAATTTGGGTCAAATCATTCCTTCAATTATGTAATACATAACACCATAACCTTCTCAGAGATCAAAGTGTTCAGCATCGATTTCACTAATTGATGAAGTTTAAGTCTGTAATTCTATCATCTATATATGAAACCGCCATGTCATAGTAAAAAGACATTGATAAGTATTAAATCCATATCGTGTTTCACTCAAAATCCAAAAACAAACAATTATCATATGAATTATATAATAATCCTAAATGGTCAAAATAAGAATTTACATGAATTGTTTTATAAGAATCCTATTCCTACAAAATGAACCACATGAAAGCTTAAATCAACTAGTTCACAATCTTCTAATCACCACAAAACCAACCATACTACTATCCATTCTTTCTCTCCCCCTAATTGCTCAAAGAAGTGGAAAAGCTCATAAAAATTTTCTGCCACCAAACTTGGGAGAATGCACATACCTTGAAGACAGTGAAGTGGCTCGCAAGAATGGTACATTGTGCCTTTTTCCAAATGACCATAGAAGCCCATGAACGGCCGAGCCAAACCACTTGGTAAAGACACGAAAGAGTTGATCTGGTATCTCAAGTAACTTCAATATTGGCCTCCTAATCTTATCCCACCAGAAAATTAAGCCATAATTATGTCCAACATAATTTACAAGAATTCTTTCCCCATAGCCTACCTTATCCCTTCCACAAAATTTGGTTTTTTAAATAAAAACTAAACCCATGGAAAAACTTCATAGAATCATTTGAAGCTTATCAAATCCCTAGAGAGAAGGCCATTTGGGCAACAATGAGATGTGTCTAAAGTTGTTGATGTTGTTGTTATTATTATTATTACTATACAATGCTAGTTATTTTCAAGGTTTAAACCTAAAAACTACCTTTTGACCCCTATACTTACGAACTGGGCTAGCTCTAACTGACTCCTATTTTTAATAAAAATTAAATTAATAAGCAAAATATTATTACTCTAAATAAAAATAAAAACAAATCTTAGAATATGGCTTCAACCCAATACCCTTACCTTACCTAAAATAAAACAAAACACAAGAAACTTTTAATAGGACCCGAAGACGGTAAGAGTTGGAAGACTCTTACCACCTCTGAGTATCTCCACGGATCAACTTCGGATTAGTTGGGCTAAACCAGCCGAATGTTAAAGGGCCTTTAAGGTTTGTGTTGTTCATGGTTGGCCTAGATACCGAAGAGTTTCACAAAAAAAAAAAAAAAAATTTCCACTTTGTAAGTTCCCTTAAAAAAAATCCTCTTTATAAGCAATAACCACAATTTTCTTTGTTACTTGTAAAGGAAATATTACGATTTAATACAAGAATACATCAAAAATTAATTTAAGCATATTCAATATAATTCAAAATAGTATTCTCTCTCTCTCTCTCTCTCTCTCTCTCTCTCTCTGTCCCTTGACGGATTAAATTTATCTGCTTGCACCCAACTATAAAATTTGAGCATTTTTAATGATTTTTCTCCTCCTTCCTCGTTCTTCCCTCCCTCATTTTCTTCTCACCGTTTGAGCTTCTTCTCACCGCGCACCGATTCTCACCATATTCCAAACTCTCTCTCTCTCTCTCTCTCTCTCTCTTGCCGCACATCACCGGCTTCTGCCGCCGCCGCTCACCACCAAATTATTCGGGTTTTTTGCTCCCACCTATTCTATTCATTTTTAGTTTAATCTGTGATTTGATGTAGTTGTGTGAATTATGATGCGAAAATTAGTTGTATGAATTATGATGCGAAAATACAGGAGGATTACCACAGTTTTATTTTTTTAAATTGGGTTCTAGTTTGTTCTAGATATTATACTTAATCTTCTTTTCTTTTCTTAAATTCTGTGGAATACTTTGATATATAGAGACTTCCATGATTGCACAATGAACAGGCTTTATATGGCAATTCTTCCGTTCTTATTCTTGGCCTTTTAATTTCTCAAAAGCTTATTCAATTTAACTTCTAGACCTTTCATCAGTTCTATTTTTTATTATTTGCGATTTATATGGCTTTTTTTTTTGGCGTGTGTGTCAGATATATGCTTTTTCTTTCCCTCATTGAGGGAGTAAACCTTTAGAGAGTCATGCAAAGGGATGGTCATACTGCTACCCCATCAACGCCAACTGGTCGAATTCGACATCGTAGGCGTTCAAACGAGGTTAGTAAGCTAAAAAAAAATGTGTATGAGTGTGTGTGTTTTTCTTCTTCTTCTTTTTTTTTTTCTTCTTTTATTAAAAAAAACAGTTATTTCTTTTTTGTCTTTGTATGAAATTGTAGCAAAAAACCATAGAGAATTGATAGTGATGTTATATTGCTCTCTTTTTTTCTGTTAGGAAATTTGAAATTTTCTCCATTTCTGGACCTAGGAGCTAGGTATCAATGCAAATAGCATGTTATGGTGCACTGTCATCTCTGAAATGAAATGGGTTTAACTTGTTAGGTTGTTCCAGATGTTAGTAAAGCAAATGGAAGCCAATTGCTTGTTGATGATCGCAATAAATATAAGTCAATGTTGGTTCGGACATACTCTTCTGTTTGGATGATTGGGGGCTTTGCCTTAATTATTTATACGGGCCATCTGTACATCACAGCTATGGTTGTTGTAATCCAAATATTTATGGCAAAAGAGCTGTTCAATTTGCTCAGGAAAGCGAACGAAGATAGGCAACTTCCAGGATTTAGGCTGCTAAATTGGTTAAGTATTTTTTTTCTTGCTATGATGATAATTGATGTTTGTTTTACAAATGTTAATATTCGAATTTTTAGATGATCCTTCCATGATGCGTTTTATTCATTTTATGTATGGCTTACTTGTGTGAACAGGCACTTTTTCTTCACAGCAATGCTGTTTGTATACGGTCGCATTCTTAGCTTGCGGTTTGTCAATACTGTAACTTCTGACAAGTTTCTATATCAGCTTGTTAGCAGCCTTATCAAGTATCATATGGCTATCTGTTACTTCTTGTACATCGCAGGTTCATGTTACATGTTTAGTCTCGTATTTTGTGGAATGACGTTGATATGAGGAACCTTACAATACATCCATTTTTTGTCTGAATTTCACCTATCATTTCATTTCATTCGCTTTGTATTTGTGTTTGTTTTTTTAATATCATCATCTTTTGTTGGACGTTATCTTGTCAGCCAACTTTGTTTGTTCAGAATTTTTTGTCAACGTTTTCTCCATGTTACATTGTAGCTGCTTGTGTTGTATTGTTTTATAATTTTTTTCTTTAATCTGGCTCAGGTTTTATGTGGTTCATCCTTACATTAAAGAAGAAGATGTACAAGTATCAATTTGGCCAGTATGCATGGACGCACATGATTCTGATTGTTGTGTTTACGCAGTCATCCTTCACTGTAGCCAATATTTTTGAAGGGATTTTCTGGTAACTCAACCTACTCAAGTAGAGTGATTCTTTCTTAAATATTCCTAAGTCATATATCGACTCCAATAACACAATTTTATTTATTGCTTAAGTTTGACTCCAACAAGAAGCCTTTACCGTTGTGTAAGTGTAATTTAAGGTTGCCAAGGAGGCGTTCTCTTTTTCTACACTTGTATCTTAGATTTTTATTACTTCAGTTTGTCTTAATTTAAGCTTTACTCTATCCTAGTTGTTTTCTTACTTCAATTTATCTTAATTTAAGCTTTACTCTATACTAGTTGTTTTCTTCTGCCAGATTTTGATTCTAAACTATGCTTCAACCTTGTCTTGTACAACTAAGGGGCCCTGCCCCATCTGATAAGGGATCCATAGTGGGCATTTAAATGTAGTTTTCTTGTGTTATTTTTTAAATGCAACAAAGGATTTTATTTAATATTTTTTTTCACTCTTATCATGACCTTGGAGAAGATACTGCTACAAATCACTTGGGAATTAAAGTGCGGAACCAATTATGTTTTTTATCTACTCCATGAAAGGGTGAAATACAGAATTCTGTGGATATTGCTTTGAAACGTTGCCCTTTTCTTAAATGTGGGTTTCTTGTTGAGAAGGCCTGTGATTTTCTCTTGTATGGTCTGAGATTTGATTCCTCAAGGGCACCTACGTGGTGAATGGCCACAGTTTCCATGGTTGCCAAGTTGTCTGGTTTCCAGGGCCTCCAGTTTTGATTGAATTGGCTACGGGTGTTCTATGATTTCCGGCTTCTGGAAAAAAAAAAGTTTTATTGAGGGGAATAATGACAAAAAGGAAAATGTTTTTTATTGTGGCTGATACCCTGTTTATGAAATATATGGTAATTTCTTCAAGTGAGACATATTATGTACTTTTTTGGGATTGATATATCCAGGAGTTGGGCGCTTTTTAGATGGCTTAATTAATCTACGTCTTTGTATTCATATTTTATTTGTTTCCTGATACAGTAAAACATGAATGCAGGTTTCTTCTTCCAGCAACACTTATTGTTATCAATGATATTGCCGCTTATTTCTTCGGTTTCTTCTTTGGAAGAACCCCTCTAATCAAACTATCTCCAAAAAAAACTTGGGAGGGGTTTATTGGAGCATCTTTTACAACTATTATCTCAGCATTTTTGGTGAGCATTTCTTTTTTCGATGGTAAAAAAACACATTTCTGGTTTCTTTCTCTCTTTCTTTCTTTTTTTTTTTCCTGGTTTGTGTATATTACTGATTAGATTTAAGAAGTATTCTGTTACAAAAGTAAAAATAATGACACTGCTATAGGTAGATTTACATATTATTGTAGGCTTGTTCCTTTGCACATATGGTGCTCGGGAGGTGATGATGACAGTTACGTCTCTGATCGTCCATTTCTCACTTGCTCATTAGTTTTGTTTATCCACTTAATCTTGAAGTCTTTTGTTTTATGCTGTTCTGTAGTTCCACTACTGTTTATCTGTTTTATTGTTGTGAAACTGGACCTTCACACAAAAGTTTTTTTTACATGTTTGTACAGCTAGCAAACATCATGGGTCGTTTTCCTTGGCTAACATGCCCCAGGAAGGTAACAATTTTGATGTATTTAAGCTGATATTTTGAGAATTTTTTTACCTCTTGACCACAAAAAACAAAAAAAATAAAAAATAAAAAAAATTGAGGATTTACCTGCAGGATTTGTCAGCTGGCTGGCTTCAATGTGATCCTGGTCCATTGTTTAAACCGGAGCATTTTAGATTACCAGGATGGATTCCTCAGTGGGTGAGTAGAGTAAGCCTGCATCATATAAAGTCATTTACTTAATCTCTCTCTTCACTTGCTTAATCATATTTGGTGCTTTTAATTTTTAGTCTGTTTCTTGTATTCTTAGATTACAAGGTGTCTAATGTAACAAATTTTATCATGATTCTTATTCTGTTAGTTTTTTTGTCCTTGAAAGCGACGTTTACTTATACATTTGCACTTTGAGTGTTAAAAAACAAAAGGGAAAAAGAATTGCAGCACAAATCTTAAAAATTATATGTTTGCTTGCCTTTAAATGTCATCATATCATATTTTACCAAATATTGACCATAACAAAGAATGAATTTATCTTTCATTGTACCTGGTTTTTTCATATAATTATGTCCCTATTGAAAGTAAAGGTTAATTGTCCTCCAAACAATGAACCGCCTGCAGAGGTAGGCTTATAAGGCCATGATTGGGTTATTATCAACTCAGTCTGTTAATATATGTTTTTGCAAAAATTGAGAGGAAATCCAAATTTATTTTTGTTTTCATGAGTGGTCTTGATGAAAGTGTTATCTCTAACCCATTGGCCGTAAATCAGCCTTCTAATTTTTTTTTCAATTTTTCACGAGCAAAACACTTTTCCTCATTTTTCCTTCCCCGCCTTTTTAAGCACGTCCTTGGTCTAAGAATATATATATTATATTTTGTGAGAAAGCTTCTCTTTGATTCCTAAATAATATTATCTTATAACTGCCTTTGTGCAGGCCGATCTGTGTGATTTTCTGCTAGTAAAGGATTAGATAATTGATTCTTGATCTGCCACTGAAGCTATGATGCTTTAAAAGTGTATCTCCACTTAAACATGAGATATTGCGATTGAATCTTTATGCAATAAGCTATTGTATCTTTATGCTCTTTTTTGCAGTTTCCTTGGAAAGAAGTCACTGTATTGCCTGTTCAATGGCACGCTCTTTGTCTTGGTCTTTTTGCATCAATAATTGCACCATTTGGGGGCTTCTTTGCTAGTGGTTTCAAGAGAGCTTTCAAAATAAAGGTTCCATACCAGGCTAATGTTTACTAATGTAATTGTGAATGGCGAGCTCTCAATATATAAACAGTATTTTGATTCTATTTCTCGGCTACAGGATTTTGGTGATAGTATCCCCGGGCATGGTGGAATTACAGATAGGATGGATTGTCAGGTAATTGTTATTGAAGATTTAGCCTTGGAAGTTCCTTTCTGCCAATTAATTTATGGTACTATCAGCATTTTTTTATGTGTTTACTATTATTGTTGTTGTTTAGTAATGGTGTTTTGGGATCTCTAACAATTGTTTCCCCCGCCCCTTACCTGATCTATAACAATTGTTTTGCCTGCTATCACATATGGAAGAAGTTATAGCAGTCATACAGTACACGAGGTTCGAAACCTTTCTTGTGATAAGAAGTATAACCGCTACTAGAAACTGGAAAGAGGAGAGTTTATCAGTTTCTTGAGTAGCTGCTCTTTTATGAAGACTGGTGAAAGGTTTTCTTTTAGAGCTTGTTTGGTAGGAGGGAAAAGTGGAAGGAGGGAGAGGGGAGTAAGGGGATTGATTTTGGTACCCCTGGTTGTTTGCGAAAAGAGAAAAGAGAAGGAAATAGATTGGGTGAGGGATTTCAAATCCTTAAAAGTACCCCAATTTAAACATCTCCAAATGTTACGAGATATTAGGGGATAGAGAATCCATACCAAACATAGTAAGGGAAAGGTCCTGTCCTTTGTCTCTGTTTTTCTCACCTAGTTTATTTGCCTTTCTTTCTTTTCCCGCAGACCAAACAATGCCTTGAACAAAAAAGTCTAAAAAGGTTGGCATGGATATCATGTTCAAAAATTAGAGTAAATATCATTCTCATTATTTCTCAGTTCTCCCTTCGACAGATTTTGGAGAGTGTCCAGTATCTTAGGTATGTTGCTTTAACCCACATTCCATAATGAAAGTTAAGGAAATATGTGCGCGTTAGAGAGTCTTCCACCACAAAATGCTGTTTTCTCGCTTTGAATGTATTAAATGGAGTTCTTCCCCTTTTTTTGGGTAGTTTCAGTTGAAATTAGCATGAGATACTTCTGTATTATCAATCACTTTGGATGGTTAAATTGAGTTGCTTCAGATTAATAAGATGATCCATCCATTTTTGCATGTATATAACTGCTGTGCTAACACTGTCATGTAGATGGTAATGGCTGTATTTGCATACATTTATCATCAATCATTTGTTGTCACTCAAGGTGTTTCCGTGGAGATGATCTTAGACCAGGTATTGTTGTTTTTACCATCTGTTACCATTGTCCCCATATTGATCTGTATATGAACGTGTAGATAATAAAAGATATATATTTTTTCATTTTAGATATTGATGAACCTTACTGTTGAGGAGCAGCACGCTCTATATGTGAAGCTTGGCCAAATCTTGCAGGAGAGGTTGGTCGGATAGTTAGGTCCTGTAACAACTCCGATCTCTGTCTCTCTCTGTCTCTCTGCGGACAGGATATTTCTCACATTTATTTTTCTATGTAATCTGTGGAGAGGACAGATGAAAGACCTGTTTTGTACGTATATAGTGGTGCTGAAATCTTTAAGCTAGGCATTCTTATGCGTGCACGCTCTCTGGAGTCTACCCAGACTTCTTTATACTGCATATTTGAGATGAAATGTGTTTCCACTTTTCTCTCTCTCCTGAATTTGAACCATGAGGTGTGGTGTGGCAAATGAAATGAAGGAAGCGGACTGGGGGCAATGCGGTATTGAAAGTGTGAGCTCCATTGATCAGCTGCAAGAAGACTTAAGATTTCCATGTTTATCATCTGCGGACAAGGGTTACAAGGCACAGAGAATACCGTAAATGAACTGTAGAAGCCATGGATTCAGCAGGAGCCTTGTGTTATTTTTTATTTTAATCTCAAGATGATAGGAATTGTGGAGATCAGACTTTTTTTTCTAAAGACAGATCACATACAATCTAGAAAGAAAATCGGTCGGTAACAGATGCTTGAAATATTCACTTTATGCAGGGAATACCATATTATTTGATAGTTTCCCATGTTCAAGGCATGTGGTGCTTTGTCACACCATCTAGCGAGTTGCTAACCAATTTGAATTTCGATATCCTGTCATTTGTATATGGTTGCTGTTAGTAACGACCAGCTATGTCAATCATGAACCGAAAGCAGTTAACAAAAAATGGCAATGTGGTGATTATAAGGTTAAAAAATGTCGAGAATTGAATATACATTTTTTTTTTTCAATTTGTTTGTTATTTTAAGACACAAAGAATTCAAGGATTTTTTTTTTTCCTTTAAATGGGGTGTTTTTTTTAAACCAAAAAACTCTCGCGTTCGCTGTTCCCTTGGCATGAACAAGGATGAGACCCCCTGAAGGAATATAAAGGAGAGTGAGTAAAATGAAGAGGATCGGAGGCAGGAAAAGAGAAGCTATTCTAATTCCTGGGCTATTTCTTATTTTCGGGAAGAAAATCTGTGGGGTTGAGTAGCTATGTATTAGCGTGATTGTTATCTTAATCTAATTTAATGAAGAGCTAATGCATATTTAGTCGTTCGCTTGGAGATAGCCACGAGTTTTTTTTTTTCTTTTTTGGTTCAAACTTCTTTGTATTTTTACTAGTGTTTTATCTTACAAGTCATAAATCACTTGCGAGCAAAGCCTATTTCACAAGACTATTATCACCTTGGTGGTTGATTCGTGGGCCAGTTGATTGTATTGTGATTGTGTCCGTTGCCCAACGACGAATGTTAGCACGAAGACAACTACTTAAGGACGAAAAGCGGAGCACATATCACTGCATTAACAGCGTCACTCTCCAAACAAAGGAACCACCAAGAGGACTTGCATACCACCTCTATTTATATAACATTCAGCATGCAATAAAAGGATTAAAGAAAGCGCAAATTATCCTTGGAGAAATTTAGCACGAAAAGTGTGCTTTACATTTTAATAAAAAGAACTAGGAAAATTTAAACAAAGGGAAAACAAGAATAAAGTGAAATGGTATAAAAGCAACCAAAATTCAATTAGTATATCCATCAGCGCACTGGGGATATGCCTCAAACAGAACTCAAACTGTCCAAAAACCAAACCATCTCCCTAATCAATACAGCAAACAAAAGCTTGTAGAAATATGTTACACATTATAATTTAAAAAAAAAAAAAAAAAAAAAAGAGACAAAAAGTCAACTGACAAAATCTAAATAATCATTAAGATCCATCGGTTAAAGAGAGAGAAACAAAGACAAAAAAAAAAAAAAAAAAAAAAGATCTGATAGTATGCTTTCCTCAACTGTCAAGACTTCTCAACCAAGGCTATAGTTAAGTAACAGAACAAACAAATCATGGGGATTTTGGTTTCTCAATCTTCACATAGGGCAAAAGGCCCATAAAATGGACTACCTTAGGCGCCCATCCCCGCTGCTCAGCCCGGCAAAACATCAAGAACGTGTTTGCGAGGTAGGAATTAAAACCCATTAACACGTGCCACATGGCATGACCCTGCGGATTAACAGGCCATTGCGAAATCTTTTTGCACAAAATGCGATCTCCAAGCCAACACAAACTTCCAAGAAAAAGGGTGGCAATGTAGAGCTTTGCAATCCACTTGGCAGAGGCATCTTTTGTGTATATGTAGTATTTGTACATTCGGGGTATGCAGAGCAGACATAGGATCATGTAATGGACCTTGAAGCCGATGCCAAAACGGACAATCGAATGAACAATAGCAAAGGCGGCACCATAGAGAAAGAGGAAGGTGGGCATTGTGCTGCGGTAGTGCCAATCTGGAGAGTAGAGGATATACATGTAAAGAAGCATCTCCCAAACCATAGGAGTTTCATCACTCTGTTGTTGCCTGGAGATCAATGATTAAAAGAACATATTCAACGTCACATTCAACCAGAATACAAAGACATTATTTAACAAAGAACCTGTTCATCTAATAAGATCTAATAACTAATAAAATGAGTCGGCCTGCCTGAGAATGACTCAAGTTTCCACTTCTCAGCCAAAAAAGAATAAATAAAAATGAAAATAAAACGAAAAACTTTTTCGACATTTGAGACCATGTCTCATATAATGCTAGGTCAGTTCATTACTTTCGCCTGATGACTCATCCTATCCACTTTCCTATATGAAATATTGCCTTTAGTACAATCACCGTGCTATACCCCGACCCCTATATTTTGTCTCCTCCTCCCTCCTCACCACCCCCCCCCCCCCCGCCCTCCCTTCTTCTTCTTCTCCCTACTAAGACATTTCCTTCACAAAGCACATTAGATGTTCACTGAACAAAACATTTACAAGATGAAAATCAAAGACTGGTCAGGAAAATTATAGAAAATAGCAAAGAGACTCTTACCACATCACAAGAGCGTCATTTTAAAATAACAATGATTGTTACGTAGGACCAAATTTTCCACCACTTACTCCAAATAAATGTAGGATATGGTCAAGTCTTATAGAAGTGGGAAAGAAATTTCTCCTAAAAGTCTAGCATGCAAAAAAGCCAATTCATATTATTCAGATCCACAAAAACAATGCTCCTTATAATTTATGAAGCCAGCAACCAGAATCTTTATACTTACACATGCTGCAATGTGGCATGGTACAACATACTTCCAATGGCAAGTATCATATTAGATATGTGAAGAACACTAAATCTCTTCTCAAACCGTTGTCTCAAGGCATTTACCAAACCAATCAGTGCCAAAAGAATGCCTGGAATGTTTGATAAGGTGTTGAAAAACTCTGCAATGTAAGAAGAGTAGGCATAGTTCTTCTCGCAACACTCGGTTGTAGAGGTAACAGGACCCCAAAAGCTTGAAATTGCATCAGCCATTCTCCTTTCCTCTCCTCTCCTCTAATGACGCTATGTATATATTCAGACTTCTTACTTTTAGTAGTTGAAGAGTATGTAAAAGCTATAAGAAATGCACCTGCACAAAGCAAGCTGAGACATTACAACCTAACAATATAACTTAAACAAGATGAAAGAAGAAACATGAAGGCAGAATGTTAACAAGATAATGGGAAGAGTCTTAAATTTCCTCAATCAATCAACTTCAGTTAAAATAACAGCTTATTTACAACAAAGATTTTAATGCAGAGATGTCCAAGAAACTTGTCTGCTAATGTCCTGTTTGGCGCACAAATAGCTCGAAGCCGAAAACTTATCTAGTTATACAACGATGGCGAAAGAAAACGTAGACTATTGAGAAATGTATAGGTTTTCTCCTATATCTCAAAACCCTAATGAAGCCATAACCAGGACAAAAAAGGGCAAGGGCTGTAGAGGTTTTTTTTTTTTTAATAAAAATAGCTATGCAAAATCATAATTATAATTAAATTATCCCCAGAAACTATTTTAAGCATAAACAATACACCAAATTAATCCATATCAAAATGCCAAGTAATGTTTCCTCTAATTAATATCAGACCATTTGTCCAAAAGAACCCATGTAAATGAGTAAAAACCAAAACACCAAGAATTCACAAACACCTAGTGATTTGATAAACCCATGGAGTCAGTTGGCATTACATTGCATTGATTAATTATTCCAGAACATATATAAGCAGATCCCGGATAACGAAATCAACATATTTTCTCCAATCAAACCTAATACGAAGATCCAATTCCGCTCATCTCAACCAACGTAGTTCACAGAAAAGAAAAAAGAAAAAAAAAAAAAACCCAGAAAATGAAAAAGTGAAATGAAACCGAAAATTGACGAGTGCCCATCTCTGGGCCCCCTATTCACATGAGTAAAAACTCCCAAAGTCCCAAACAAAGAAACAAGAAATAAACAATTGATAGGCTCACAAAAAGAAAACCATATATATATATAACTATACAAACATATATATATGTGTGTGTGTGTGAGTGGAAAGGATAAAAACCATTTTAGACGAAGCAGATCTCGTTCATCCGCTTCTACCAGGTTTACTGCCGTTTCCGCTTCTCTATTGCCCTGATTTTTTCTCCACGCGAAAGGGAATTAGCTTGGGCTTCAGGGGTGCAAAAAGCTAAGAAGAATCCCTTTTGGGCGTTCGAGGCGGAAAGAGAGTCAGAGTCCGACACTGCCCTTTTCTTTTTGTTTTGGCGCCCCCCCCCCCCCTTTTTTTTTTTGCCGGTGCATTTACCGCAAATGGCGCTTCTCGCATTGCTTTTGGGTTGTTTTTAGCTTTCACAATCTGAAATTACAAATCTATTTATTTTTTTAACAAATTAAAATAAATCAAATAACATATTTTGTTTCAACAAAATGTATTAGAAATATGATTAAAAAAAATTCAAATACTTAAAAAAATTAAACATATTAGAAATATATCAAATAGTTTATAAAAAATCAAATAATAAATAAATAAATCAAATATCACGTTATTTTTTAAATGCTCAAATATCACGTTATAAATTAGAGTCATTTATTTTTTTTAATTTAATTGAAATTAATAAAAATTAAATGTATAAATATGCTTAGTAAAATATGTGTATTTTCGTCATTATATATCGCTACAGTAATTTTATACATACTTTACCAAACACCTACAATTCTGCTTTTAGTTCTTACAGCAACTTTGAAAAAATTTACCAAATACCTATCTGCTTCTGGTTGACAACACAACACAGCAGAAGCTACAACATAGCACAACAATGCCTAAATGGCCCTAAGTTTTACGTTTTTTTGCAATAGGAGTGTAAAGTATAAAAAAAATGGATTTTTGACATATTTATCCCTAAATTTTTCACTTTTTTATAATGTGGTTTTTAAACTTTTTTATGAAAATTTAGTTCCTTAACTTATCAAAGTGTGACAATTAAATCCTATTCACAAACGTACATCAAAATCAAGACGTAAAACGATCATGTAGGATGCATGTGTCCCCATTACAAGACCTATGCACTTTATTTGCTTCAAATACGAGTCAACTTGTTCAATTTTAAGCCCAAAGAAAAGAAGAAAAAGCAAAAGAAATGATATCATTATTAATGATTTTTAACAATTTTGTTGACTCATATGTATATTTTAATTATTGTAGTGCTCAAAATTCTGTCATTTCCCTTCTAAATGAGTCATGTGTGTCTCATTTGTCTGTTTTCCATCTTAATTTTTATAAAACTATAGTTAAAGACTTATTTGCCTTATTTAACTAAATTTAGAGACTCAATTGCCATTAGAAAAAAAAAAAGTTTAAAGACCATTGTGTCATGTTAAATATTTTTTAATAGAAAATGTAGCAAATATGATAATGTTCTTTTTGAAGGAGAAATTTCATTGAATTCAAATAAGAGTTACACAAATCATAAAACAACACGCCCGTAATACATGAGAAGAAAATCCTTCAATGAGATTAGATCCAGTAGTAAATTCTAATGAAGCTTAATGGGAGAAATGTGTACTTGAGGCCCAATGACGGGAAAGTACCTCAACACTAGAATAGAGGACATGTAATGCTCTTTTTGACAAGACTCTTATAATCGATAGATTCTTTCAATCGATAGAAGGGCGATCGAAGGGCAAGACTCGGTAACACAAGGGCCACCATTCACACCGTAAAGAGAATAACTTTTGTGGAATAAAAAACGTGTCCGTACTTATATCTGGTCAACCATAGCAAATCCTGAAGGTAGAAAACCACCTCCACTATTACAACATGAACAAAATTAAAACCAAAAGAAAAAAAATAACTAGGTGAAACATCACTACCTTTATTGAAAACATCATCAAGTTATATGATGCAAGCCTACCAGTAAGTCGAAAACCCCTGGCCAGTACCCATTGCACCAAGTTCAAAAGCCATTAACAAACCATGCACTACGAAGATAAGGTGGCCTTAGCCACAAAGCCAAGCCCCTTTGTCGATCTCCTCTGTCGTCCCCCGTTCTGCCACACTCAAGCCACAACTCCTTGCCCCCTTTCACCCTTGCCCCTACAACTTGGAAACTTCCATCCCTCCTAGATCTATCCACCCCCATTAAAAGATAAGCCCACTTCACCACCAGTGTTGATCGATCTCCCTCTACATCCGCCCTTGCCACTAGAGAGTAACCCCACTTTCCACGTCCAGCTAGCTTGTCCACCCAAGCAAAGAGAGCAACTCACCTTGCGATCATTATCGCTTAGTTATCCTTCGCTCCTATCCCTACCATTGAAGACCAACTTTGGCTCCTAGATCCAGCCGTGCCAAACACCACCGTACCACTTAAGAACCAACAACATCTCAGCATACCTCAAAGAACAAAATTTTGCAGTCACGGCAACTAGTCAAAATCAAGGCTTAAAAGGAGATGGGTGGTGCACAACAAGGAGGAAAACATCCTAGTAGAGAAAAAGGAATTGTATTGGCAAAAAATTTTCCCTCTTCTTATAAGTTGTAAGTTCCATCTCTTGAGTTTCGTACTATACTCTTGCAAATAACATAATTTATTAAGTGCATAGCAAATAATGTCTTAGGTTTTGCAAAAATAAAGTAAATAACATATTTAAATATATCATAGTTTCACATGCTATTAATAAACAAATATTCCTAATTTCTTATCTGATTTTTTTAATCTTTGTTCCCTTTCCTTATTCATTTCTCCCTCTACTATTCACCCTCTCTCTCCTTTATCTTTCTTGATCTGCCATTATTGTTATAGTCCTTGTCAGTGTCATTAGATCGTGTTCATTGTCAAATCAGAAGATCAGGATCCTTTTTGTCGCGATCGATTTCCTCGTCACCAATGTCACTAGAACGGGAGATCGTGATCATCGGTATGAGCCCTTCATCAATGAAAGATTGAAAAAGCTCTTCATCGTCACGGTCTTCTTCATCAATGGTAGAGAAAAGCTCGACTCCAGGAGATTGCAACGAAGACGATATGAAGAAGAACAACAATGTTTGCGTTTGTAGGACAACTATGTAGGGGTTAGGTCACAAAGCTTCATCGTCTTGTGCATTGGTTTGTTGAAGAAGGAGGTCATCGCCATTAAGTTTTATCAAACCATTAGTGAGCTTTTGTAGATTTTTGGCATCTAAACATTTTAAAGCATGTGGCGTCAGAGGACGTGTGATAGCAGTGGCCAAAGTTTTTATTGTTGTTGTTGTTTTCTTTTTCCTTCTTTTTTTTTAATTTTTAGCATTGGTGGTATTTTCCAACCATCGTTGACGTCGTCGGTGCTAGTAATATCCAATGATGTCTTTGGTAAACATTTGTACTTATAGGGAAATACATTTTTTGCTAGCCATCTGGGATGTTGCTAGTGCTAGTGCTAGTGCTAGTGATATCCAGCAACATTGCCCATAAATATGTATATTTATAGAGAAATATAATGTTACCAAAGGAATTATTGTTAGTGATATGCCCTAGGCCAATTATGTAATGACTACATATTGACTTTATTACATTTGCATTTTATTAATAAAGAGGCATTTTCATTATTATTATTATTATTTTATGAATAGTTAATTCTGCCTAAGGTCATCAAGTATGTGACTTGATAATAAAACTCTTTGGTGAAAATTGAATTATATTCTTAATTATCCCTAGTCGATCATTATTATTGGGATAATAATGAATGAAGACTAGTATGAAGTTTGACTGATGATTATGTTTTACTAATCATGCGTATGAGATACTAAGTCAACTCATAGATACATATTTGAAAAATGATGTATTGGATCTACCCGCTATGAGAATACTTCATGGGTAATTGTCATAAGTGATTCTCATCATAATAGTATTATTCTAGTCCTCTGACCTGAAATCATCATGGCTTCCTACATGACAAGTTCTATATTTTGATACAATCTAATATTATCTTTAACAGGATGATGGAATAGATTGTCGTTGGATATAAAGTGAATCATGTGAGGAATGTGAGTGATTAAAAAGGAATTTGTCCCTCATTTATCATGAGAAAGATATTTATGGGCCCCTCGATAAGTTAAACTGAAGTAAAATATATGGCCATATTGAAATGAATTGATAAAGGTTATCAATATTAGTCTACTTAAGATCGAGAAATAATATAATTAAATAGTATAAGGATGACATAAACCATGCTTTATGTTTAATGAAGGTATCTAGTGACAAAAAGGACTTTAATACTTATTGTAGATTAGGTTATGTTTGATTATTAACATTCGCATAACTTGGGTAATCATAATGTCTTGCTAGAGGCTGCTTATGATTTGTGGGCAAGAAATAGAATTATAAGTCCACTACCAACGTTATGTGAACCTACAGGGTCGCACACTTAGAAAAGATCAAGAACAAATTTTTGGTTAACTGTGTCTAGGTTCAATGAACCTGATAATGTCCATATTCGATGGACTAGATATGTCTATGTTCATTGAATCTGACATTATCTAGATTATTTGAATCATATTTGAATTACTGACATTATCTAGATTTTCTGAATCAGATTTGAATTACAGACATTATCTAGATTATCTAAGTCATATTCGAATTACAGTTTACCCTATTGACAATCTGACTCTATCTCAAAGTCAACAGATATATATATATCTGCTTTAGGGTTTTTAGCCGAATTAAGAAGAAAGAAGGTGTTCTATTATTCTAAAAGGGTGAAAAACATTAAAACCCTAAAATTAGAGAGAGTCTTTTAACGCAAAAGAGAGGGTGCTAGCACACCAATTCGTTTTTGAGAGAGTCTGTTCGTGTGGATACCTGCAGAGGGCGTTGCTCTAAGTAACAATGTCAGAATCTGATCCCAAATACTAAAAGCTCGAGTTAGGGTGTCACCGGAGTGAACCCGCTCTCTCTTTTCTAGAATCTTGCCTTTTTGTCATCCTGGTAAGATTCTATGACTTTCTAATCAATCTAATCGAATTGCATAGATCCTGCGAGGGTTTTGTGGGAATTAATTTTTAATTTTTTGCTGTGTATTTGAATCACAAAATCCAACAAAAGCCAACAATTATAATAGTTGCAACCAACACTATTCGACAATGTCACTGTTAAATTTTTGTATTTATAACGAAATATAGTATTAACAAAGAAATATGACATTCTTCAACCACTGCGAACGCCTACTAGGGAAGGGAATGTTTTATAGGTGAAAGATGTGAGGATATTTGAGAGTTTTTATTCTCAATTTATAATGATATACACCTCAATTTCTCATGATATGCTATTTACAACATGCATTGAAAATATATTATAATTTACAAATTTAAATCCTAATTATGATATTTGGCACTTTATCCTTTTTTAATTTATTTAGGATCTATTAAGTATCGTTTGTTCAAATAGTATTTTTTTAAACCAAAAATTGAAAACCTTTTTTGGGAACACGTTTGGTAACATCATGTTTGTTTTTTTTAATTGTTGTCAATTTTTGTTTGAATTATAGAAACAAAAATTTCTTGTATTCAAATTTTTTGAAACAAAAATGTTAGGTTGTAGTCAATATTAAAGCTAAAGTTGCCAACAATGTTAGACCAGTAGACCACACTCGTCATAGTGGTTAGGACAACAATCAAGACACCCCGTCAAGGTCGGGCTAGACTTGCTAGTGGGATCGGATTTACAATTGGGGTTGGGTTGAATTCATTTACGGGGTCAAGCTAGAAAAATGAACTTGCCATCAAGGTTTCGCTAGCAAGTTGGACATGTTGTCAGAGTCGAGTCGGTGGGACACGTTAGACTAAGTGCAATAAGGATTAAATGATGTAATAGTTTTTATGACATTTAATCGATAAAGAATTATTATTTTAGTCATATATCAAATATTGTCTAATTTATGTTCATTTATTTTGAATATATGATAAGTAAATAAAACTCTAAGATTGTTAATTTAAACCTTTAAGATCGTGCATATGATGGACAGATTATCAAAAGATTTGAAGTTGGAAAAATAGTATGCAGTGAAATTTTAAACTTTTTTATATGAGAGTAGTTTTCAAAACACAAGTTTGACACACTATATGCATAAATTAACTAGATCTTACTAACCTTATATATGCCGAGAAGCTACCACAATCAGTGAAGAGAAGTAACGTTCTACAAAGACCTCAACCAACTGGCATTCTTTGCTATTCTCTATCCTCAATCGGAGTGAGTGTGGGCTCACGTTGTTCAACTTTTCCACCAGGTGGCTCTCCTTCCAACCAATTAAGAAATACCCAAAGCCATAATTCGTGATTTGTGAATGATAGCTCTTTAGGAAGTTTCATAGCCTCATTGATAGAGTCTCACTCTAGATTTCTCAACTGATCTAAATAATAATGAGACTCACTTCCCCTTTCATAGAGGTTGGGCCTAAGAGTCAGTCCTTATTAGATAAGGCCTCAAAAATTTGAATTAGAATCAAATCAGGATCAATATCCAATAAATCGATATGAAAACGCGTGATCTTTTTATCGCTCGATCGGCAAGCCAAACTGGTAGATCAGCCTATTGAACCTCCTCAATCGGTAGGTTGAACTTAAAGATCAGGATGCCGAACCTCCAATAAAAGATCCCTGCGAATCTTTATTTTTCACCTGAGATTGTTGGGATAAAGCCTTAGTTTTAATTCATATAACCCAATAGAGAAGTTATCTGATTAAAACAGTTATATCTAGATAATCTTTGGGAAAATAAATATTCTTGATAATTCAACAAGTTTATCTTGAATTAATTTATTCAAAATTAATCCAACTGATAAACATACATGAATTATCTAATCCCGATAATTTAACAAGTTTATCTTCAATTAATTTTATCTCAAAATTAATTCAACCGATAAACAAACATGAAATGTCTGATTTTATCGAATTTCAACCAATTTGATAAATCTGACATAAGTCACCAATTATTAAAAAATCACGCCGTATCATTACAGGATTTTTATGAGCTAGTAAAGGGGACCTAATGGACGTATATAGTTCAAGCTCTTAATAATTATGAAATCCAATATCCCAGATATTCATTTCATAATTATCAACTCCAACGCTACTCCACTAAAAAAGCTTGGAGCTGTATTCTAGAACTATATAGATTGCAAAGCCCGTATAACTAAGTTTGCATGACATATCATAATGTATCATATCCCTATATGATTATCTTTAATTGGCTTAAGGACAAGCTCTGTCTTACCTTCCTTATTATTTTTATCTTACGTTTTATTATCTTACTATCAGAAAACTTACCATCAAAAGACGGTATACCATACGGTTACACCTATGGTTGAGTGCTCCAGTTTTTCAATTACAGGATAACACATATAAGAGGATATCAACTACTCCTAAAGAAGAGCTATGGATTCTATATCTATGAATAACAGGTCTACGCTATCAAAAGTTATGCCTTCAACGTACCGGCATGCGTACCACTGTTAAAATATGGATGTCACCCTTTGGTACATCAAAAGACATAAGTCAAAAAAAGGAGCCCACTATTCATCTCAAGATTAAGATACAATACAAATGATTATCTAAAGTGAATCGATTTGTCGAGATAGAATTATTAATCCAAATCAATTAATTTTATATCTTGATCTAACACATCGTCACCTATGACAATGTGCTAATGTTTCTATTCACGGAGTCTACCTCTAATGATCAAGACAAACCATCTCCCGTTGGGGATATAGATAGCATAACAATCTTTGCATGAATAAAATGCCCAATTTTATTCCCTCGATTGCAGATCTTATGATTTAGACTGTCACCTTAAGAATCGTGTCTTCTGCATAATCTATCCATCATATACCCAATTCTTAAAGGTTTAGAATGACAGTCTCAGACTTTTGTTTGCTTGACATACATTTTACAAATATAAGCGTAAAGAGGACAATATTTGGTATATAAATAATAAATAAATTCTTTATTGATAAAAATGTCTCCAAAAATATATTACATTTTTGCTCCTTAGTGTATACACGTCTAACAATCTCCCACTTGCACTAAGTGAGTAAATATGACAAATTTTGCATCCGTATAGCTTCCACATGACTCTCAAAGACTCTACTAGTAAGTGTCTTCGTGAATGAATCAGTTTAATTGTCCTTTGATGTGATTTTGCACCCCGTGGCATGCCTGCCCTCGACGAAGTCCTTTATTACATGATACTTCTAATCAATATGCTTACTCTTCTTATGAAATCTTGGTTCCTTAGCATTTGCTACTGCCACACTATTGTCACAGTACAGTGATACTGCCTTATCCATATCAGGACTACCTCTAGATCTCCAAGGAACCACACTGCTTCTTTCGAAGCATCACTAGCTACCATATACTCGACCTCCATCGTTGAATCCAAAATGCAATCTTGCTTCACACTTCTCTAACTGATGGCACCGCTACCCAAAGTAAACACAAAACCCAAAGTCGATCTCCTCGAATCTATATAGGATTTAGAATCTGAGTTAGTATATCCTAGAGAAGTTAAGTCCTCACCTGAATACACAAGCATATACCCTCAAGTCCTTCTCAGGTACTTGAAAATATGCTTGACCACAACCCAATGTTTTGGTCCAAGATCCACTTAAAATTGACTTACAATCCCGACAGTATAACAAATATCCGATCGTGTGCAAAGCATGACATACATGAAACTACCTACTGTCAAAGCATAAGGCACGTTCTTCATGTATTCTTTCTTCCTCAGACTTTAGAGAGTCTTTCTTTGAAAGAGTAATTCCAGACCTAGATGGTTGCCTATCTTTCTTGGAATCCTGTATTGTAAACCTCTTGAGAATTTTATTTATGTAGCCGCCTTGTGACAAAGCTATCATTTTATTTTTTCTATCCCAAAAAATCTAGATATCGAGAACAAAATTAACCTCACCTAAGTCCTTCATGTTAAACTGCTTGGCCAACCATAATTTGACCGATGACAATGTACCAACGTCATTGTCAATTAGCAAAATGTCATCTATATAGAGCTGTAGAAAAACCACCTTCTTATCCTTAATGTGTTTCTACACACTTGGTTTATCCACATTTTGTGCAAACCCATAAGTCTTGATCACTTGATCAATTCTTATGTTCCAAGAACTGGAAGCCTACTTAAGTCTATAAATTGACTTTAGCAGCTTATAAACCTTACCCTCCTGACCCTTGACCTTGAACCCGTTTGATTGTTTCATATAAATAGACTCATCAAGATAGCCATTTAGAAAAGCTGCCTTGACATCCATTTGCCAAATCTCATAGTCGAGAGCGATAGTTATGGACAAGAGAATCTGGATGGACTTAAGCATGGCTACAGGCGAAAAGGTTTCCTCATAATCGATTCATTCTTTTGTATGTATCCCTTAGCTACCAGTCTAGCCTTAAAGGTTTCGACCTTTCCATCCACTCCTTTTTTCCTCTTGTAGATCCATTTACACCTTATGGGTTTTACCCCATTAGGAAGATCCATAAGCTTCCAGACCTAATTAGTCTCTATAGATTTTATCTCTATGTTCATGGCCTCTGTCCAGAGTTTCAAATCAATATCCTCCATAGCCTCTGCATAAGTATAAGGATCCCTGTCATGTTCACCTAGTTCAACCAAAAAGGCCACACCACTAGACATATACCTCTTGAGTTGACGCCCGATCCTCCTACTACGACGAAGCCCCTTAGGTTGTTGTTCAGGTTCGTTTGGTTTTTCTACACTAATTAAAGTGGTTTCTACCAAAACCCCTAGAGTGATTGGATCACTCCTTAATTCCTCAAGCACCACTTTGCTTTGAGGCTTAAAGTCATCCATGTAACTCTCCTCAAGGAAAGTTGCATGAGTTAAAACCATGACTTTATTTTCCTTTGGGTTATAAAAATAAGCCCCTTTAGTCCCTTTTGGATATCCTACAAATGCGCAAACTTTTGAACATGCTTTCAACTTATTTGCATCCTTAAATAGGACATGAGCTGGACATTCCCATATGCAAATATGGTTTAAGGATGTCTTCTTGTCCGTCCATAACTCGTGAGGAGTTTTAGGGACCAATTTTGAAGGCACATTGTTCAAAAGATAATATGTAGTTTGTAGTGTATATCCTTAAAAGGATAAAGCCAATGATGAATAACTCATCATGGACCTGTCCATGTCCAATAAAGTCCTATTTTTGCTCTCCACTATGTCATTCTGCTACGGAGTGCCCGGCGCAGTCAAATGGGATAAAATCCTATTCTCTAATAAATGTCCTAAGAGCTGACCTGAAAAGTATTTTCCATCTTGATCAGATCGAAGTACCTTTATGGGTCTACCCAATTGCTTTTCCACTTTAGGGCGAAACTCCCTAAACTTGTCAAAAGTTTCGCTTTTGTGGTGCATTAGGTACACATACCCATATCTTGAGTAATCGTCAATAAAAGTGACAAAGTACTAATACCCTCCTTGTGCCTAGATGTTCATCGGTCCACAAACATCACTATACACAAGTTCTAGAACCCCTTTGGCCCTATTGCCCTTAGGCCCAAATGGTCTTTTGGTCATTTTACTCTCAAAACAAGATTCACATTGAGGTATAGATTCCACCTTTAAGTGACTTAAAGGTCTATCCCTTATCAACCTTTGAATCCTATTCAGGTTAATATGACCAAGGCGCAAATGCTAGAGATAAGTCTTATTAGAGTGAGAAGTTTTAAGTCTTTTAGAGTTATTATTATTCATATCAATATTAAGTACCAAGTTCGGTTTGATAAAATATAGATTATTTTGCATCCATCCAGAATAGATAAAAGATTTGTTTTTATGAATCACCACTTTATTATTAATAGAAAACAAATAGGAGTCTATAAATAAACAAATCATAGAATTTAAATTCCTCTTAAATTTAGGAACATAAAAACAATCTTGCAAAATTAAAATCCTATAATTATCAAAATAAAGATGGACGTCTCCCATTGTTTTTGCTAAGACCAAGGATCCATGGCTCATCCAAAGTGTGAAGTCTTCATGAAGCAGACTTGTCATTTCTTTGAACCCCTATGGAGAAAAACAAACATGATTAGTTTCTTTGGAATCTATGACCCAAATGTCATTGGATTCCTCAACTAAACAAGTTTCTAAATGCAAAAGATCACACCTACCTTCTCGGGAAAGGAAGTCCTTGTAATTCTTCTTGATGTGCCTGACATTTCCACAGAAGAAGCACTTTGGCTTTTTGAGGTTCTTCTTCTTCTTCTTCTTCTTCTTGCTCTTGTTGTTAGCAGGAACAGAAGACTTTACACTCTTGGCCTGTTGTTTTTTTTCCATTCCTAGGGTTTGGATTAAAACCAGAAGCAGTCACCAAATTGGCCTCGCCACTAGTAGGAGACTCCCTGATCAGCAATTCAAACTCTTGTAACTGTTTCATCAAATCTGTTAAGGTCATATCCCATCTATTGCTTAGATTAAAAGTAGCTTTAAATGTGATAAACTTCTTAGACAAAGTCTCAAAGACCATAGTCATCAGAGTTTCAGCATCAATGTCGGCCCCATTGGTTTGTGCCTTCACGAGGTAACCCATGACCAACATCATGTGTTCCTTTACAGGCGTCCCTGGTCTCTGTTTATAGTTAAGAAGTTTTTGCAGAGCCCCTTGCCCCTTAGTTAAGGCCTGGCCTCCAAACATGTATTCTAGATTAT
The DNA here is from genome assembly GCA_946598075.1 of Artocarpus hirsutus. NCBI lineage: Eukaryota > Viridiplantae > Streptophyta > Magnoliopsida > Rosales > Moraceae > Artocarpus > Artocarpus hirsutus. The sequence continues at coordinate 42,376 of CAMOHE010055636.1, forward strand.
CTAAGATCTATTTAATAGTCTCATAATCCTTATATTGAGCCTACGGCACGTTATTCATGCTGGTCATTACATAACAGCGGGCCTGATCATTAGCATCTTTCCAATGATCATATGCTTAGATTTGATCATTGGTGGAATCCCCCATAGGCTTGGGAGGACAAGGTGTCATCAACATAAATTTTAGTTTCTCAAAGGATAGGACGATGTTTAGGTTCCGTTTCCAATTATTATAATTCTCTCTAGTTAATTGGTTTTTGTCAAGTATTGATGATAAAGCGTTTTTAGATATTTTTATTCTACAATAAAGAATCATATTCGAAACATAGCATAATAATTTAGTAAGTTAACACAATCATGTAAAAATATACAAATGTGTTTATGTGTCAAAACCTTGAAAATATTAGTACCTTACAACGATAATTCCCAACTTAGAATTCAACAAGCTCCTAGGGGAGTCTTGCTAGATTCGATTAGGAACATGTATCTCCTCCTGATTAATAATGACATCTAGGACTCATATGATCCAGCATTTATTAAAAATCATTTCTTTGGCCATTAATTTTATTAACAGAGCTACTAGGGAAGGTTAATAATAAAATTAACATGAGTGTATAACCATCATTTCAATATTTATCCATATTTATAATCACCACCTAGGGGAGTGCAATCATAAATCATGCTAAAATAGCTTATCCACTTGAAGATCTAACTAGTATATGATAAAGTCCCTTCCTAGGGGTCGGAACCACCATGTACTACCTATGGACCAACGATGGAGGCCTTAGGTCCTCCATTCAAAAACCTTCTCCCACTTAACCTTTTGAAATCAAGGTTTTATTTTAAAAACATGCTTGAACAATTTTTAATTAACTAGCACTTCCTATTCTATATGACATGTTATCAATATACATAGCAAATTATATTATAATATAGAAAGCAAAGCTACAAGCAAAATAATAATAATTAACTATAATATTATGGTTCCACCCTAGAGAATAGAAAATAAAGATTACAAGAGAATAATCGAAACATATTATCGATTCTTTATAATCCTCATATTGTCTCTTCTTCATGTAACTTCCATCTTCACGTCTTCAACCTGCATAGATCAAATACTCCATATTTCTAGTCATATCCAAATTTTAATATTTCTTAGAATTGTCCCAAAAATAAAATTAAAATTGCATCGAAAACTGTAGTACCTTTTCTAAAAAAATTTCTAACTCTCAACCAACAAGCCGATTTGTATGATCGGTCTACCGGTCATGACCCTCTTGCCTGCCAATCTTTTTAGATCGGTCTGCCAGTCATGACAGTTCAGCCTGCGGCCAAAGCCACCAGATTTTTGTCCCACTAATAGCCTATCGAACTTGAGAGTCTGGCCTACCGATCTTGTGATCATTGGCCTGCCAAACTGGAGGGTTTAGCATGTCGACCGAGAAAAGATCACTCTTTTTAGAAAATACAATTTCTAATGCAATTCATCAATTTTTTTTTCAACAATTCAAACATATAAAATTAGAGACTTAAGAAATGCCTAAGAATGCTATCATCCATCTTCTAGATCTGCCTTTTAGATCCGTCTTCTTCGAATGATTATTTAATTATAAAATTCTTATAAATTTAAAATTAAATAATAATTCCTAGACGGAGATGATAGTCCACCTTCTAATTACATGAAAAACTAAGAAACATATTCTAACCTTTAAGGTTAATTAATTAATTAAATAATAAATAATTAAATAATCATTAAATCAACCATAATTAATTAATAAACATTCATCATATAATTCATGACAACATAAAAATATATAGAAACCTCGAGTGTGAACTCTCTAAAAAATTAAATTTAAGCATAGGAGAGATCAAGATCACATAATTTATTCATATAGCATGATCACACACTTGCAAATTTATGTAAAAACCATGCTTCTAATACCAATTGTTGGAAAAATAGTACGCAATGAAATTTTAAAATTTGCTATATTAGAGTTTTTTTTTAAAACTTAATTTTGACACACTATATGCATAAATTAACCAGATCTTACTAACCTTATATATGTAGAAAAGCTACTGCAATCAGTGAAGAGAAGTAACATTCTAGAAGGACCTTAATCAATTGGCCTTCTTTACTATTGATGAGGACATCGATAGCACAAACAAGAGCACGTGGGATGAGACATATTTGGATCCAATTCAAGTTTCCATTGGTCCAGTTACAAGAGCTCGTGTGAAGGAGTTCAAAGAAATGCTGATTGGGCTGATTCAAGCATCTTGGGCTCAAGCTATCGCATGGAGGCCTATTGAGGGAATTGCATGTGACAACCAAACCAACAAATGTGTGATTCAAGTTCTAGAAGGGACCGAATAATCCTATGGCTGCAAATAATCTCGCTACTTTCCATTTCAGTTACTTTCTTAATTTGAGGCGACAAGTGGCGAGAAGAATCAGCTAATTGCCTAATTATTGTCTAGTTTCCTTTTCTTTTACAAAACATGCGTTTACTTTCATATTATTGTAAAGCTTTTAAGCCATTTAGGAAACTTACTTTATTTGCTTTAGATTGAGCATCTTTTTGGCTAGTAATTGATTTGCCAAAAATTCCATGGGCAATTAGGAGCTAAAAATTCGCAAAAGGGAACCACTATATATTGCAACGAATTTCGTTCAATGGTAATAAGTTTTTACACACAATTTGAGGTTTAATTCTCTTCAGTTCCTAAACAAACTATTCGAACTTATCGAAAGATTCTGTGGTGTTCAAAGACTTATCAATCAGTCCGTCCATAACTGATTGTGGCGTCCTCACATACCAAGGTTCGTGCTTCTTGTTAGGCATCGGGTCGCGGTTCCATTTCAAATCCGATTAGGCGTTTTGATCTTGGAGACCAATTTTGGTTAGGGTTGCGTTAGTTCTTGGCATGGTTCGTATCACCATTATAAAGACATCCTTAAACCATATTCGAATATGGAGATGCCCTAATCATGTCTTAGACAAAGAAGGGAATAAGTTGGATGCACATTCGAAGATGAGCGAGTTTGGAGAATATCCAAAAAGGATAAAAGGTTGTTATTTCTATAATGGTTATTTCTATAACCTAAAAGAAAATAAAGTCATAGTTTCTACAAATGTGACTTTCCTTGAGGAAAGTAGCATGAACGACTTTAAGACTCATAGTTTAGTGGAAATGGCAAGCGATTCAATTGCTCTGGTGGTTTCAGTGGAAATTGATCCAATCAATGTAGAAAAACTAGTAGAAAAGCAGCGTAGGAAGCGTCGGCATAGTGGAAGGATCGGAATCAACTCAAAAGGCATATGTTCAATGGTGAAACTTTCTCGGCTGAACCAGTTGAACATGACAGAGATCCTTATACTTAAAAAAAGGCCATAGGAGGGTGTTGTTTCAAAGCTCTAAACAGAAGCTGTGAATGCTGAAATGAAGTCTATAAAGACCAATCGAGTTTGTGAACTTGTAGGACTTCTTGACGGGTCTAACGCATAAGGTGTAAGCGGGTCTTTAAGAGAAAAAGAGGAGCAGATGAAAAATTCAAAACCTATAAGGCTAGACTGATAGCAAAATGATGCACGCAAAAGAAGGAATCGACTTCAAGGAAACCTTTTTGCCCATAGCCATGCTTAAGTCTATCTGCATTATTTTCTCCGTCACTGCCACTATCAATTACGAGATTTGGGAAACAGATGTCAAGATAGTTTTCTTGAATGGCCATCGTAATGAGACCATATGTACGGCACAACCAAACGGGGTCAAAGCTAAGGATCAAGAGAATAAAGTCTACAAATTGCTAGAGTCTATTTATAGACTTAAGCAAGCTTTCTACTCTTGGAACATAAGATCTGATCTAATGATCAAGACTTATGGGTTTGAAAAAAATGTGGATGAACCACATGTTCACAAACATATTAAGGATGAGAAGGTAGTGTTTCTATTGCTCTATATGGATGACGTTCTGCTTATTGGCAATGACGTTGGTGTATTGCCATCAGTCAAAGTTTGGTTGACCATGCAGTTTGACATGAAGGACTTGAATAAAGCTAATTATGTTTTGGGTATCCAAATTTTTCGAGATAGGAAAAACAAGATGATAGCTTCATACAAAGGCAAAATTCACGAGTAGTATGCAATGCATAATTCTAAGAAAGGTAAGCAATAATCTAGGTTTGGAATTACTCTTTAAGAGAGATTGTCCAAAGTCTGATAAAGAAAGAAAATACATGAAGAATATGTTTTATGCTTTGGCAATGGATAGTCTCATGCATACTATTATTTTCATACGACTATATATATGTTATACGGTCAAGATAATAAGTCGATTTTAGTCAGATCTAGGAGTAAACTATTGGGTTGTAATCAAGTATATTTATAAGTACCTGAGAAGGACTAGAGGTTATATGCTAGTGTATGCTGGTGAAGATCTAACACCTCTTGGATACACTTATTTGGATTTTCAACCTTGTCTGGATTTGAGAAGATCAACTTCGATGTCTATGTTTACTCTGAATGGAGGCTCCATTGATCAGAAAAGTGTCACGCAAGATTGCACTTTAGATTCAACGATGGAGGCTGAGTATGTTGCTACCAATTAAGCTTTGAAAGAAGATATATGGCTCCACAAGTTCTTTGGAGATCTTGAGGTAGTTGCTAGTATGGATAAGCCGATAACTTTGTATTGTGATAATATCGTAGCGATAGCTAATGTCAAGGAACCAAGATTTCATAAGAAGAGTGAGTATTTGCATCAAAAGTATCATGTGATAAAGGATTTTGTAGAGAATGGACATGTTGCAATATGTAAGATTGCATCTGAGGACAATATAACATATCCTTTCATAAAGGCACTACCAACTAGTGCATTTGAGAAGCATGTAGAGGCTATGGGAATGCAAAACATGCCACGTTTACTCACTTAGGGCAAGTAGGAGAATATTAGACTAGGCGCTCTAAGAATTAAATGATATAAGTTTTTAAGACATTTAATCAATAAAGTGTTTAGTTTAATATATCAAATATTGTCCCCTTTATGTTCATTTATGTTTGATGTACAATAAGAAAATAGAACTGTAAGACTGTTGATCTAAACCATTAAGATCGTGCATATGATAGATATATTATGCAGAATACATGATACTTATGGTAATGGTTTAAAAGTAAAAGATCTGCCAACAAGAGAATAAAGTTGGACGCTTTATTTATATCAAGATTGTTATGTTGTCTATAATTTAACAAAAGATGGCTTTTCTTGGTCATCGGAGTAGGACTCTATAAGTAGAGACATTAGTGTATTGTTAATAGTGATGCTATATTGGATCAAGACTAAAGATGAATTGATTTAATTAATAATTCCATTTGAATAAATTAATTCACTTTAAACAATCTTATATGTTATATCTTAATCCTTAAATGAATCAATGATCTATATTCGTTTCATGACTTGTGTCTTTTGATGTACTAAAAGGTGACATCCTAAATTATAAAAAGGTACGTGTACTTGTTCATTGCAAAAATCACTCTTGATTGATGTAGACTTATTATTCATAGATATAGAATCCATGGCTCTTTAGTTGAGTTAATGATATTCTCTTATAAGCATTATCCTATAATCAGAAACTGGTACTCTAAACATTTAAATATATATGTGTAATCGAATGCTATACTATTTGTATTGGTTATGAATAGTAAGTTTTCCAATGGTGAGATAATGGAACAAAAGATAAATATAATTGAGAAAGTAAAATAGAATTTATTCTTAAGCCAATTATGAATATTCTTAAGGATGTTACACATTATGATATGTGATAGACGATAAACTTATTGGAGTTTCGTAATTTATATATAGTTCAAGAATGCAGCACTAAGATTTTAGTGGAATAGTTTTGAGTTGGTAATTGTAAAATATATGTGTTAGAGATATAATATTTTATAATTATATGAGCTTGTTTTATATATGTTCATCAGGTCTTCTTAGATATGCTATTTTATAATTATAGGACTTTAATCTATATATATTCATTGGGTCCCCTTTGCTAGCTTATAGGATTTCCTCCAACGATACAACATGTTTTTCCTACAGATTGTTAACTTATGCTATTTATTAAATTAGCTAAAATTCAATTGATTGGATTTAATGATATATGTTAATTTATTGGTTGAATTAATTTTATAAATTAATTCAAAAATAAATATGTTGAATTATTTGAATAGATTTTATTTGTATGAGATTATTTGTATATGACTATTTTAATCAGATAACTTCTCTGTTGGATTATTTGAATTAAAACTGAGGCTCTATGATAGATACATGATCAAATAAAGTAGGATTTATCCAGTCAGTTCAAACGGATGAATTAGATAAGTCTTAAAAGTGGGAAAAACACATGAGATGGATCGAGTATGACCAAGCAGTCACTGCCCCTGCCACGTCACTAATCCGTAGTTCATGCATTTTCACTTCAGGATTTTGATTCAAACTTAAAATTTAAAGCCTAACTGATAATGACTAGTGCCAATTCGACCTGTGTATGAAGGGGACAATTTTCTTTTGTGTCCTAGATCACTTGAGAGATTTAGACAATAGTATTTTGCTAGAAAGATTCTAAAACTCTTATAGAGTTATTGTTCAATATCTCGAACCTTAGCTCTTAATTTTCTCAAGTGGTTAGAAGGAGAGGTTGGCTAAGGAAGGATTGAATGACATGCGACAACCTGCATTCCAATTGTGGAAAAAGAATAGCAAGGAAGTCCTATTGCTAATAACTGAATCCTAGTCGTCTTCTTCCTCAAAGCCTTCCCCAAAATACTCCTCATCTTCAACCATTACTCCCCTAGGTTGTATTCTCTCTCTCCTTCACACAACAAGAACATTTTGAGTTTGTGCATTTTCTATCTTATCTATCCATTCATGATCCTGCTTCATCTCATCTATTAAACCTTTCATGAGCATATTCAGAACGACCTCCCCCCACACATCTCTATTGGTATTTTTGTCCTTGATTTTGGACATGTTGGCTGCAAAATAAAGTTAAAAAGGAAAGAAGAAAAAAGAACCTCACATACTCCCTTAAGTGTTCACTCAAAGAATGAATTGCTCAATTACACTCGTGTTTCCTACAAAATATAATTGGCTTTTACCCTCCTATATTCTCATCATTCTTGCCTTTTTCCACTCTTAGTAAATCTCTATAGGTTCTTATCAAATTAATTAAACAAATATCAAAATTTCTAGTAACAATTCACAAAGAACTCACCAAGAGAAATTTGAAATTAAGAGGATACAGAACAAGAGCTATCAAAAGGAATTAAGGGTTCAAAATTGTAAAAGGAATTGGCAATTGGGAATTGGGAATTAAGATGTAAAATTGAAACAAGAATTTCTGAATTGGGAAGATGTAAGATTGAACAAGAATATAAGAATATGTAAGACTGAACAAAAATGTAAGAATTGAAACAAGAATGCAAGAAAAATTGATTCACGTTTTTTTTTTTTTTATAAATGTCTATTTTCTTTTTTTTTTTTTTGGATGCTGTATTTTTTTTGTCAAATTTTTTTTTTTGGTTGCCAAATTGGATATTATTTGGAAACGAGGGAATGTGAATTTGAACAAGAGAAAAAAAAGAAAAAAAAAAGGATAAGCAAACCTAAGACTATAACCTTGCTCTGAATACCAATTGATACGAATCCCGCCAACAAAGTGATTAGACCGTTGAATCAACTAAGTCTCCAAGATCGTTTAGAAACATATTTGTATAAAATTGCAACCCAATGCTTATACTGAAGCAAGAACCTTGGTATAAAAAAGACACCACAATCAATTATGGAACAATTGATTGACAAGTAATGGGCTACGGAAATTCCAATAAGTTTGAAAAGTTCTTAAAGAAACAAAGAGAATTTTGATCTCACAAAGTTTGCATAAAAATCTGAATTGTGTGTTTCATTTTGCTGAGCCAATGGCTATTTATAATACAAGATGTCCACAAATTTGAGGGAACTAAATCCTAGATAATCAGCCATTAAATAAAAGGCCAAATCCTATAAAGGAATCTAAAAATTCAGACTATTACAATTCAGGTAACTAGTTGGCGCCTACATAGAAAAGGAAACTTACAAAATCTAGTTGGAAACAAAAGTGCCTATTCTAAATGGTAGCTACTCAAATTGAGAAGGAAACTTCTCAAATTAGAAAAGGAAACTAATTGAAAAGGGAAACTAGCATGAAAAGGGAAACTAGTTTGAACAGGAAAACTAATTAAAAAAGAAACCTTCTTGAATCTTGAATTGGTGATTGGCATATGCTGATTAACTTCTTTAATCTTGAATTAGCAATTTGGCGTGTGCTGATCTTAAATTATGCATAAAAATCTTGCAGTAAGAAAGGAAGTATCTTTAAATTAATCCATGGCTTGAATCTTGCTATACCACATTTGTTTTAGGAGTTTTTCATCTTCCTTAGGCCCACACAAATTTGACTTAGTCTAAATGCTTTGAATCAGTCGATTAAGATTGTCTTTAAACCTTTTAGCTCTAGCCCTTACAACTGGCTCGCTTAGAACTTGAATTGGATCCATACTCCATGTAGTAGGCGTGTACTCATCACATACGAATTATATTTGATAAATACCAATTTGTTTCAATTTTATGTTACGTTATCTATTTTTTTGGAGGAGATGCCGACACAAAGGAAGGAAAATAGGACAAAATCATCAAGTATGCCTAGCGAAAGTCCACAACATGAGCCAACAAAAAAGAGAAAAGTTAAGGAGATGACCGTCAAGAATTCCAGAGTTATAATTCTGATGTTTTTGCATCCAATTGTATGGTATGCTAAAAATAACATGGATGTGAAGCTACTAACGAGATTAAGATGCCAAAAGATATTCTTGGACATGCACATGATATTGATCTTATAAAAGAGGACATCCTTCTATTTGTAAATAAGGTGCAAATAAGCACAAGTTGCCTCTCAGCGTACATCAAATAAGTCTTGTATAGTTTATGTTTTTTTTTTTTTTAAATATCTCATCATTTTTAACATGATATTGAAGCATTTAATTCTAATAAAGGTTTTTTTTTTAATTTTTTAATGACGTGCGAATATTTAGTTAACAATCAATGACAAATGCATATATATCAGTCTTTGTACCAAAAATGTTCAAGCAGGTGGCTTCAAAATAAATTTTGTTTTATATGCCCTTCTCGCCTCAACTATATATATTGCCAATAAAAAGGTAGATACAAAGAAAGACAGAGTAGATATGCTATTGGAAGTTATTAAGAATTTATCTTTTACTTTACAATGAAGGGTAAGAATTTTGCCATGCTTATTTTTGTTTTTAACTAAAAAATGTCATAATCAAATCTAATTTATGTACATAGTGAGCATTCGATGTTTGTCGTCATTGATCCTTAGAAAAATGAAGTTTATTGATTGACCTCGTTCAAATGAAGTTAGGGGCAATACTAATATTGTGGTTCAAATGTAAGTGTTTAAACTTAATTTCTTTTTTTTTAGGTTAAACTCAATCTATTTTAATACAATTAACTTCAATATGTTTTAATTTATGTGCATCATATATAAGACTTGCGAATTTTAAGCCGACAAAAAAAGGAATAAAGCTTAGCCGTCAGCATGGAGCAAAATGCAGAATTATACAAGGTCCAGAACAACTGGAAAATATAGAATGGAGTTATTATGTTATGAAGTATATGTACTATATTATTGAATATGAGTTATTCAATAGAATCCCAACAAATGTAAGTATTTGTGTTGATTTCAATCTTTTATCTTTGATCACATTATTATAGCTCTAATATCTTATTTTATTTTATTTTTGTTTTTTAGTTTAATGGAAGTGAAAAATACACCAACCAATATATAGATGAAGTGTGAAATGAATAGCTTACGTTGGTGCAAAGTTTGATATGGCCGTGGTCAAGGTTATGGAATGAGACAAAAAAGTGAAAAAGATATACTTAATGATTAGATAGGCCTAAAGTTGTTTTTGTTTGGTTGAATGAACATGTCTTGTTTAGTATTTGATTAGAGGAATTTTGACTTTGTGGTTTTTTGATGCAAGCAGTGGAGCTGTACAAGTTAGGAGCCATGTTCGTGATCCCTTAAGCCATTCAAGTGGTCCAATCACAAGATCTAAGGCCAAGCGATTCAAGGAAGCATTGAACGGGTTCATTCAACAAGTTTGTGACATGTCACATAAATGGAGCCCCGGTATGGGCCCAAACCAATCACAAGAGAGCCTAGTCACTATAATTAAGGTTCTAGAAGATTCACATTGATGATGGTGCATGATTCCAGTAAATTGTGGAGCAAACTTATAATTTTGGGAAACCTTCCTATTTTGGATCGACACGTGGGTGCCATGTTGTCAAGTTCGAGTCTCGTCATCAAATTATCTTCCTAATGTAATTTTCGTAATTTCTTGATTGCCAAACTTGGTTTTGTTAGGCAAGCAAAAAAAACTTGGATATTTTCCATTTTTCTAGATTAGGTTAGGCGTATTTTAAGGCATAAAATTAGCTACTTTCCTTTTATGTTGTTTCTATTAGATGACATCTAGCAAAGTCAAATTTTAGGGCTTAATTTCGTATGGGAAAGCGCCAATTAAGGGATTTTTCTAAGTCAACATTCAATTAGGGATTCTTTTGGGCTGAAAATCGTTCCTATATAATTGTAAACAATTCATTATTCTAATTGGAATAAATCAGATCATTATTCACAAATTTTGGTGAGATTATTTGTGCGTTCTTCTTATTTTCTTAAGAGGACTCTTTGAACTTATCAAGATTAATCTTGTGGCGTTCAACAAACAGACTTATCATCTAGAATTTAAGTGTTCTTGCAAATTCTAGATGTGGCATCTTCCTATCTGTGGTTCTTGGTTCGTGTCTCTCTAGATTATGGGTCAAGGCTCAACAAACGTGTGTCTTAAGGGATTAGGGGTTCAATTCCAGATTTGGTGTCGGGTCTTGTTGCGTTAGTCGGTGGGGTTCATATCAAGGAGGAGGAGGAGGAGGCACATTGTTGCCTTGTTGTTCGCCGTTCGACCATTAGTCCTTAATTCAGCAATCTCTCTTCTTTGTTCCTCTAGTTGTCTATGCAGCACATCAATCATCGTCATCAACCTTTCGTTGGTCTAGGTGCGGGTTTGCATTCTTCTGTGATAGTCTATAGTTAATTTCCTAAAAGAGTTAGGATTTTAGGAACAATCTTCTACTTTATGAGACAGGTTTTCACTACTAAGGCATTATCATTAAACATCTAAACCTTGTTCTTATCATCATACTAGCATCTTACCATTAAACTTTAAAACATACTTACTTGGAGGACTTAGACTGCCGTGTGGCGATATGAATTGAAAATGGAAATCCGCTCTGACACCAAAGCCGGTAACGCCCCTCTTATGGACATCACAAATGTCGTTACATTCATTCCTTATTACTTAGAATTATAAAATAAACTATTTGGTAAAAAGGTAATTTGGCAAAACATACCCAGGATCCATGCACAATATTTTTTTTATATATATACATATCAATATTTAATAACTTAATCTATTATAATAAATTACTTGATAATAAACATCTATTAAATAGTTTGCCAATACCATTGTAAATTGAATAACTTTTAAAACATCCTTGAAAAACAACTCATAGTTCGGCAGGCCGAAGGTCAACCTTAGGTAGGCCGCTCAAGGCTCTACAAAACGGGGTTTCAAAATTCGATAAGATCGACAGGCCGATCCATGCATCGGCAGGCCAAACTATTATTAAAAATTTTGTTTTAAAACAAGCCTTAAAGTTTCAAAAGCGGAAGAAAATTGATAAAATACTAAAGTTAAAGTGTCATGGCTCAAATCTTAAAAGTCCATCCAATAAACATACTCAAATTTATAAAATGTAGTTCATAAATTTTAAAACTTCTTTTCTTGGCGTCTTCTGTTTGCAATTCATCGTCCTTAGCTCACACGCCTGTCAGTGTCCACCTATTCCATAACTCTCTTACCTTTATCTGCAACATGATGTAAAACTTGAATAAGCTAACGCTTAGTAAGTACATTTGTAAATCTCACAACTTAAAAACATTTTATGAACATCATCATCATCATCATCATCATCATCATAATAGTGCACTAGGCACAATTTTCATAGGAACATATCTTTCTTTACATTGTCCATATTAAAACTTTATTGATTTTATCTTAAGGGCTCAAGTGTTGCACCATAACATTATCATCATAGGCGCGCCGTCATGAGAGGAGAGGGGTAGCTAATCCCAAACCAAACATGACATCATAACTTATCATAACATAACATAACATATCATTAGGTGTGTAACACTTATTTAGGTGATACATATATACATATTTATACTTTCAAGCTTTGAAAAACATTATCATCAAAACATGCATAAACTTTCATGCTTTAAAAATTTCATAATAATGCTTCATGTAAAATCATCACGAGAAATCTTCATAAAACCATCATGAGCATAGATTTCAAACTTTTCATAAACTCATCATGTTGCAGGTGAGAATGTACTTACCTCAAAAAGCTTACTTAACCTTAAATTGTACGTAACGACGCCGCGGTCTAGATGTGCTCACTTCACATTGTGTTCATGTCATATATTCATAAATATGGCGAATAACATTTATTTTCAATGAACTAATCACCACAACATAACATCCATTTCATATAACATCATACATACATTCATCTCTTGAAACATGGCAATTCATATTACATTTTTCATTAACCATAAAACATTAAAACAAAACTACCATCACAAATACTTTCTGACCTCCTTGAATTGAAAATTCAATAACATTACATTCACACACAATTTGGGCACCAAACTTAGAGGAAACAAAGATAACATATAAACCTATTACCATGATTTTTCATTAGTCATAAAAATTTCATTTAATAATTTAAATAAATCACATATCATACTATACAAAATCTGCCAGCAACAATAACACAGTGAGGAATCCATACTTACATCCATAAAATAAATTATTTACATCTCAAAATAATTCCATAAAAATATTACATATAACAGACACTAAGAACTTCATTATATCCAAAAATCACCTTTAAATAAATTCCATACCATCCAAAATTTAATGTTTGAATTTAGAAACGAAGACAACTATAAATAATGTGTGCAATGAATTCATGCGATAATTATTTTCAAACAATTAAAATGAATTTATTTAGACTTCAAAAATTCATATGACAACATATTAACATATAATTACAGTAGGACAAAAATTCTCATCATCAAATAAAATCATTAAGTCATACAAAAACATCACAAAATGAAAGTTCAACAATTAATCGTTAAAACAGCCTAAAATCCTAGCTTCTATAAAAATTTCATAACACATGAAAATATATATCATGTTATCATGAGACTTTCCAATTCATAATCTAACATATACTTAAACATATTTGTGATAATCTCATGGGAAATATCAATCATTTACTCTATAAACAATACTACATTTATGAGCACATAAACGATCAGCAATAATTTTTTATGAGAGGCAGAGAGGAGAAAATTCATAACTTATCATAGAAAAAGCTAATGAACGCGAAATTTGGAGAAATAACACATTACACATGCATGAACATCAAATTAAAATTTTGAAACAAATGGAAAGTCCTAGACTAAGATATAGCAGTTGAATTAAGAAGAAGAAATACTAAAAATATATGAGCCCTTACTTTAAAACGATTTCTTCTCAAAACTCCTTCGAATTCAACCAAAGAAATTTCAGTATTTCTTACAAATGATAGCAGGGGAAATTTGAGAGGGAGAAGAAGAAAGACGTGAAGAGGAGAGAGAGAGAATGAGAGAGGGAAAAATGTGAGAGTGAGAGAATATTTTCTCTTTTTTTTTTGGTGAAAGAAAATTAGAATAATGGAGGAGGTCACAATCTCCGTTAAAATCAGAATTTTCTGATTAAATTAGGGCCAAAAGTTCGTGTGGGAATGGAGGAGATTAAGTAAAATCACTGATTAAGCTCCATTTAACGTATTTCAAAATTTTAAACGAGGAAACCATATTAATTAAATCCAATCAATCAAAAGTCAACTATGTCATTTCCTAAAATGAGGAAATTAATCCAAAATTATGCAAATCAATCAAAAATCATCATCCAATCATCTAATCATCTCATTCACCAATTTTGGGTGATTTTCGCTGATTGCTCGTTAGCTGTCTTCGGCCTGTTGAAGGTTTGAGGTCCGGCCTGCCGATTCTATTCATCAGCCTGCCATTCCATGAGGATCATTTCGACATGCCAAACTTGAAGGTTTGGCCTGTCGATCTGTCTTAACATACTAAAATTCATCAAAGCATTAATTATCGCAAAAATTATAACTAAACATGCAACATTAATAACATGAACACTTTGAGCATATTGATTCCACGTGACCCTCGTCACTTGTCATAACACTTAAAAATAAAATGGTTAGCTCCATTGTATTATATATCATAACACATATCAATCAAGAAATTACTTAATGTCGTTACACATTTGTCATAAACTGTTATATGAAAATCGGCGGGTGTTACAGTATTGTTACAGGATTTTTGTGAGCTAGCAAAAGGGACTTGATGAACCTATATAGTTCAAGCTCCCAATAATTTTGAAACCCAATATCCTAGATATACATTTCATAATTATTAACTCCAACATTACTCCACTAAAAGCTTGGAGCTACACTCTCGAACTATATAGAATTACGAAGCCCGTATAGCTAAGTCTCCATGACATATCATAGGGTATCATATCCCCATAAGATCATCCATAATCTGCTTAAGGACAAGTTCTGTCTTACCTTCTCGATTATTTTTATCTTACGTTTCATTATCTCACCATCGAAAAACTTACCTTCCAAAGACAGTATACCGTTTAGTTACACCTATGTATCCAAATGGTTGAGCACTCTAGTTTTTCATTTACAAACTAACACATATAAGAGGATATCACTACTCCTAAAGAGGAGCTATGGATTCCATATCTATAAATAACAGGTCATGCTATCAAGAGTCATGCCTCCAACGTATCAGTATGCATACCACTATTAAAATGTGGGTGTCACCCTTTGGTATATCAAAAGACACATGTCAAGACAATGGGCCCACTATTCATCTTAGGATTAAGATACAATACAAATGATTGTCTAAAGTGAATTGATTTGCTGAGACAGAATTATTAATCCAAATCAATTCATTTTATGTCCCGATCCAACACACGTCACCTATGACAACGTGTCAATGTTTTTATTCACGGAGTCCACCTTCGATGGCCAAGATAAACCATCTCCCAATAGGGATATAGACAACATAACAATCTTTACATGAATAAAGCACCCAACGTTATTCCCTTGATTACGGATCTAATGATTTAGACTGTCACCTTAAGAATCGTGTCTTCTGCATAATCTGTCCATCATATGCCCAATTCTTAAAGGTTTAGGCCGATAGTCTCAGACTATTATTTGCTTATCATACATTCAACAAATATGAACATAAAAAGGACAAGATTTGATATATAAATAATAAATAAATTCTTTATTGATAAAAAATGTCTCCAAAACATATTACATTTTTACTCCTTAAGGCATACATGTCTAACAATCTCCCACTTACACTAAGTGAGTAAATATGACAAATCTCGCATCCCACAGCTTCCACATGCCTCTCGAAGACTCTCCCAGTAAGTGTCTTCGTGAATGGATTAGCTAAATTGTCATCTGACGTGATTTTGCACACCGTGACATGCCCGCCCTCGACAAAGTCCTTTATCACATGATTCTTCCAATCAATATGCTTACTCTTCTTTTGAAATCTTGGTTCCTTAGCATTAGCTACCGCCGCATTGTTATCATAGTATAGTGACACCACCTTATCCATACCAAGAACTACCTCAAGATTCTCAAGGAACTTGCGGAGCTACACTGCTTCTTTCAAAGCATCACTAGCTGCCACATACTTGGCCTCCATCATTGAATCTGAAGTGCAATCTTGCTTCACACTTCTCCAATTGATGGCATCGTCACCTAGAATAAACACAAACCCCGAAGTCGATCTCCTAGAATCCAGACAAGATTAAAAATCCGAGTCAGTATGTCTTAGAGGAGTCAAGTCCTCACCCAAATATACAAGCATATACCCTCGAGTCCTTCTTAGGTACTTGAAAATATGCTTAACTGTAACCTAATGGTTTGGTCCTAGGTTCGTCTGAAATCGACTTACAATCCCAACCGCATAACAAATATCTGGTCATGTGCAAAGCATGGCATACATGAGACTACCCACTGTGAAACATAAGGCACCTTCGTCGTGTATTCTCTTTCTACCTCAGACTTTGGAAAGTCTTTCTTAGAAAGAGTAATTCCAGACCTAGATGGTTGCCCACCTTTCTTGGAATCTTGCATTGCAAACCTCTTGAAAATTTTATCTATGTAGCTGGCTTGCGACAAAGCTATCATTTTGTTCTTCGTATCTCAAAAAATCTGGATACCCAGAACAAAATTAGCCTCACCTAAGTCCTTCATGTCAAACTGCTTGGTCAACCATAATTTGACTGATGACAATGCCCCAACATCATTGCTAATTAGCAGAACGTCATCTACATAAAGTAGTAGAAAATCCACCTTCCTATCCTTAATGTGTTTGTAAATACATGGCTCATCCACATTTTGTGCGAACCCATAAGTCTTAATCACCTGATCAAATCTTATGTTCCAAGAATGGGAAGCCTGCTTAAGTCCATTAATTGACTTTAGTAGCTTACAAACCTTACCCTCTTGACCCTTGACCTTGAACCCATCTGGTTGTTCTATATCAATGGACTCATCAAGATAGCCATTAAGAAAAGCCGTCTTGACATCCATGTGCCAAATCTCATAGTCGAGAGCGGCAGCTATGGACAAGAGAATCCAGATAGACTTAAGCATGGCTATAGGTGAAAAGGTTTTCTCATAATCGATTCCTTCCTTTTGCGTATAACCCTTAGCTACCAATCTAGCCTTAAAGGTTTCGACCTTTCCATCCACTCCTCTTTTCCTCTTGTAGATCCACTTACACCCTATGGGTTTTACCCCTTCGAGAAGATCCACAAGCTCTCAGACTTGATTAGACTTCATCTTTGTGTTTATGGCCTCTGTCCAGAGTTTCGAATCAATATCCTCCATAACCTCTGCGTAAGTATAAGGATCCCTGTCATGTTCATCCGGTTTAGCCAAGAAGACCTCCCTATTGAACATATACCTTTCGGGTTGATGCCCGATTCTCCCACTATGCCGAAGCCCCTTAGGTTGTTGTTTAAGTTCGTTTGGCTTTTCTACACCGATTGGAACAGTTTCATTTGGAATCTCTAGAGTGATTGGATCCCTCCTTATCTCTTTAAGCATCACTTTGTTTCAAGGTTTAAAGTCGTCCATGTAACTCTCCTCGAGGAAAGTTGCATTAGTTGAAACCATGACTTTATTTTCCTTTAGGTTATAGAAATAACCCCCTTTAGTCCCTTTTGGATATCCTACAAACACGCAAACTTTCGAACATGCTTCCAACTTGTTTGCATCCTTGAATAGGACATGAGTCAGACATCCCCATATGCGAATATGGTTTAAGGATGTCTTCTTGCCCGTCCACAACTCATGAGGAGTTTTAGGGACTGATTTTGAAGCCACATTGTTCAAAAGATAACATGCGGTTTATAATGCATATCTCCAAAAGGATAAAGGCAATGATGAATAACTCATCATGGACCTTACCATGTCTAATAAAAGTCTTATTCTTTCTCTCTGCTATGCCATTCTACTGTGAAGTACCTAGCATAGTCAAATGGGATAAAATCCTATTCTCTAATAAGTGTCCCAGAAACTCATAAAAAATGTATTCTCTACCTCGATCGGATCGAAGTGCCTTTATGGGTCTACCTAATTGTTTTTCCACTTCAGCCCAAAACTCTCTGAACTTGTCAAAAGTTTCACTTTTGCATGCATCAGTTACACATACCCATACCTTGAGTAATCGTCAATAAAAGGGATGAAATACTCATACCCTCCTTGTGCCTAGATGTTCATCGGTCTGCAAACATCACTATATACAAGTTCTAGAACCCCTTTTAGCCCTATTGTCCTTAGACTCGAATGTTCTTTTGGTCATTTTACCCTCCAAACAAGATTCACATTGTGGTATGATTCTAACTTTAAGTGACTTAAAGGTCCATCCCTTACCAACCTTTGAATCCTATTCAGATTAATATGACCAAGGCACAAATGTCAAAGATAAGTCTTATTAGAGTGAGAAGTTTTAAGTCTTTTAGAGTTATTATTATTTATCTCCGCATTAAGCAATAAGTCTATCTTAGGTTTGATAAAATATAGATTATTTTGCATCCATCCAAAATAGATAAAAGATTTGTTTTTACGAATCACCACTTTATTATTAAAAGAAACCAAATATGAGTATTTAAATAAACAAGCTATAGAAATTAAATTCCTTTTAAATTTAGGAACATAAAAACAATCTCGTAAAATTAAATTCTTATAATTATCAAAATAAAGATAGATGTCTCCCATTGCTTTTGCTAAGACCAAGGATTCATCACCCATCCGAAGCATGAAGTCTTCATGAAGCAGACTTCTTGTTTCTTTGAACCCCTACAGAGAAACACAAACATGATTAGTTACACCAGAATCTATGACCCAAATGTCATTGGATTCCTCATCTAAACAAGTTTCTAAATACAAAAAATCATACCTACCTCCTTTGGAAAGGAAGTCCTTGCAATGCTTCTTGATGTGCCTGACCTTCCCGTAGAAGAAGCACTTAAGCTTCTTTAGTTTCTTCTTCTTCTTCTTCTTGCTCTTGTTGTTTGAAGTAAACTTCTCATTTCTTTGAACCCCTACAGAGAAACACAAACATGATTAGTTGCACCAAAATCTATGACCCAAATGTCATTGGATTGCTCATCCAAACAAGTTTCTAAATACAGAAGATCACACCTACCTCCTTTGGAAAGGAAGTCCTTCCAATGCTTCTTGATGTGCCCGACCTTTCCGTAGAAGAAGCACTTAAGCTTCGTTAGGTTCTTCTTCTTCTTCTTCTTGCTCTTGTTGTTAGCAGGAGTAGAAGACTTCTCATTCTTGGCCAGTTGCTTCTTTCCATTCCCAAGGTTAGGATTGGAACCAAAAGCAGCTATCATGTTGGTCTCGCCACCTGCAAGAGACTCCCTGATCAGTAGTTTGAACTCCTCTAACTGTTTCATTAATTTTGTTAAGGTCATATCCTGCCTATTGCTCAAATTGAATGTAGCACTAAACGAAATAAATTCCTTTGATAGAGTCTCAAAGACCATAGTCATCTGAGTTTCAACATCGATGTCGGATCCATTGGTTTAAGCCTTAGCGAGATAACCCATGACCAACATCATGTGCTCCTTTATAGATGTCCCTGGTCTCTGCTTATAGTTCAAGAGTTTCCGAAGTGCCTCGTGTTGCTAGTCTTCTAGATTATTCAAGATCTGCTTAGTAGCCTCATAATCCTCATGTTGAGCCTGCAACACATTATTTATGCTAGCCATAACATAGCAGCGGGTCTGATCGTTTGCATCTTTTCAGTGATCGTACACTTGGAATTGTTCATTAGTGGAATCTCTTGTAGGCTCGGGAGGACAAGGGGTTGTCAGCCTAAATTTCAATTTCTCAAAGGAGAGGATGATATCTAGGTTCCATTTCCAATCATTATAATTCTCTCCACTTAATTGGTTTTTGTCAAGTATCAAAGATAAAGCGTTTTTAGACATTATTAATTTACAATAAAGAATCATATACCAAACATAAGCAAACATACAATAATAATTTAGTAAGATAACGCAATCATATAAAAACATACAAATGTGTTTATATGTCAAAACCTTAAAAATATCACAACCTTACAACGATAATT
Source organism: Artocarpus hirsutus (assembly GCA_946598075.1). Taxonomy (NCBI): domain Eukaryota; kingdom Viridiplantae; phylum Streptophyta; class Magnoliopsida; order Rosales; family Moraceae; genus Artocarpus; species Artocarpus hirsutus. The sequence goes on from CAMOHE010055636.1 coordinate 62,382, forward strand.
TCCAACTCCAAATTCAACAAGCTCTTAGGGGAGTCTTGCCAAATTTAATTAAGAACATTGATATGAACCCCGCCGACTAATGCGACAAGACCCGACACCAAATCTGGAATCAAACTCCTAATCCCTTAAGACACACGTTTGTTGAGCCTTGACTCATAATCTAGAGAGACACGAACCAAGAACCACAGATAGGAAGACGCCACACCTAGAATTTGCAAGAACACTTAAATTCTAGATGATAAGTCTGTTTGTTGAATGCCACAAGATTAATCTTGATAAGTTCAAAGAGTCCTCTTAAGAAAATAAGAAGAACGCAAAAATAATCTCACCAAAATTCATGAATAATGATCTAATTTATTCCCCTGTAGAATAATGAATTGTTTACAATTATATAGGAATGATTTTCAGCCCAAAAGAATCCCTAATTGAATGTTGACTTAGAAAATCCCTTAATTGGCGCTTTCCCATTTGAAATTAAGCCCTAAAATCTGACTTTACTGGCTGTCATCTAATAGAAATAACTTAAAAGGAAAGTAGGTAATTTTATCCCTTAAAATGCACCTAACCTAATCTAGAAAAAAAAGGAAAATATCCAAGTTTGTTTTCTTGCCTAACAAAACCGAGTTTGACAATTAAGAAATTACGAAAATTACATTAGGAAGATAATTTGATGACGAGACTCGAACTTGACGACATGGCACCCACGTGTCGATCCAAAATAGGAAGGTTTCCTGAAATTATAAGTTTGCTCCACAATTGATTGGAATCATGCACCATCATCAATGTGAATCTTTTAGAACCTTAATCATAGTGACTAAGCTCTCTTGTGATTGATTTGGGCCCATACCGGGGCTCCATTTATGTGACATGTCACAAACTTGTTGAATGAGCCCGTTCAATGCTTCCTTGAATCGCTTGGCCTTAGATTTTGTGATTGGACCACTTGAATGGCTTAAGGGATCACGAACATGGCTCCTAACTTGTACAGCTCCACTGTTTGCATCATTCTCCCCCTCTTGAAAAGGATTTGTCCTCAAATTGTCATCTGCATCAAAAGGAGATAAGTCAGAAACATTAAAACTAGCACTAACTCCATACTCACCTGGTAAATCAAGTTTATAGGCATTGTCATTAATGCGTTCCACCACTTGAAATGGGCCATCACCCCTCGGAAGGAGTTTTGAATGCCTTTGTTTTGGGAAGCGTTCCTTTCTCATATGCAGCCACACCCAATCTCCCGGTTCAAACACCACCTACTTGCGATCCTTATTGGCTTGCCTTGCATATTGCTCAGTACACCTCTCTACGTTCTGTCTTACCTTCTCATGAATTTGCCTGCGAGATAGTGCATCGGCAACTATGTTTTCTCTACCTTGCTTGTATTTGATCACATATGGGAATGTCTCAATGAATTCTACCCACATGGCATGGTGTTTATTCAATTTGTGCTGCCCCTTCAAATGCTTCAAGGATTCATGATCTGTGTGAATCACAAACTCCTTTGGCCAAAGATAATGCTGCCAAGTCTCTAAGGTTCGAACCAATGCATACATCTCCTTATCATAAGTGGAATAATTTAGAGCTGCCCCACTCAATTTTTCACTAAAGTATGTAACCGGTCTTCCTTCTTGCATCAAAATGCCTCCAATACCTGTACATGAGGCATCACACTCAATTTCAAATGTTTTAGTAAAGTTAGGTAAAACAAGTAGAGGTGCATTTGTTAACTTCTCCTTGATCAGTTTGAATGCCTTTTCTTGTTCCTTTCCCCACTTAAATGAAACGTTCTTCTTGATGACTTCAGTCAAAGGTGCGGCAAGGCTACTAAAGTTTCGAACAAAACGCCGATAGAAACTTGCCAAGTCATGAAAACTTCTCACTTGCCCTATGGTTGTAGGAGTTGGCCAATCTTGGATTGCCTTCACCTTTTCGTCATCAACCTGTATACCTTGTGCACTCACAACAAAACCAAGAAATACAAGCTTATCTATGCAGAAGGTACATTTCTTGTAGTTAGCAAACAACTTTTCTTTCCTTAAAACA
>CAMOHE010055637.1:6699-19119 GCA_946598075.1 Artocarpus hirsutus
ATTACATTATTACATGTTTCATAAATAAAGCACATAATTTTGTGCATTCACAACATTAATTATTTCTAAGGTCTTACGGCTATTAAGACCTTTAAATTTACGTGTTAATAAATGCTAAACTTGTACTTTCTTAAGCGCTCAATTGAGTGATGAGAGAAAAATCCTTAATTAATCGTAGTTATAAATGTTTGAATTTTTCGGGTCATTACAGGATCGACTCTCATTACAAAGTAAAAATATGGGAGAAAAAGGCAAATACATTTTTTTTAAAGTAAAAAAGCAATGTAAGCAACTCAATCTAATTTGTCTCTCATTATTGGTGAAGAAACATTAGTAGTTGACTTTAGAATAAACGCCATAATTTTTTTTTTTCTATGGAGAGATCTGATATTTGAAGAAATTAGTAATAAATTAATGCTTAATTTGAGTAAAATTTGCTCATACATACAAGCATAAAATAGGATTACGAAGAAATTGCCCGCGCAATACTTTTTTTTAATGCCACAAAACCAGACCAAGAATGGAAAAAACAGAAGAGACATTTTTCTCCTTTTTTTTACGCCATCTCTTGCTTTCTCTTTTTCTTTAGAGACTCCTCCAAGTTTTTTTAGACGCACTTTCTTCTTGGGAGGACATAGTAAAGGTACCTTCTTTTATCTTCTTACTCTAACATCATATATATACATACATACATATATATATATATATATATATTTAAAAATATATATATTTTGATAACTTTAATTTAAGTTTGTGGTTTTGTTTATGATATGTTTGCTCTTTGTTGACATGTACTTTCTAAACTAGAGAGAAAATCAACAACATGATATTGAATTTATATATAACATGATACTTAACATGCTACTTAGTCTTTTTTTTTTTTTTTTTAATTTTGGCTAACTCTGTTCGTATTGGCCATTTAACATTAGTGTTAGGGACTGTTTTTAGATTGATAAATGATTATCAGCATCCTGTTAAGGTGTGTGGTAAACTTTAGCAGATTTTAATGTTTCTCAGTTGACGCAGGAGGCAAGGGTAATTCTTGCACATTTGCTTATGTTAATGGTTTAAATTTATTAAAAGATCCTTAATGACAAATTATAATTCTACAATTTCATTTTTTGAAAATATTTGCTTAAAAAAAACTTTTATTAAGATTATTTAAAAGTTGCTCAAAAAGTGAGTTGAAAATGAAAGTTAGAACTGAAAGTACTATAACATGTCAGAGCTTTACACGGTAGCATGTGAGACGTTACACTATTTGAGTTGAAACTGAAATAACCAAATATCCTATTAGTAAATTCACAATACATTTTAATCAAATAATTTCAATAACTACTAAATGTCTTTAAATAATAAATTAATTTGTGTCTTTAGATTTGTTTGACACAATAAAATTGAAATAATATATATTTTTTAATTTTTTTGTGTAATAAATAATGAATCAAGAAATAAGGATCTAAACTATAAATATATGCAGAAGTAATTGTTTTGCTGAATGAAATTAAAACATGTCTATTACAGTCCTTTTCATCTTAACAATAAATCTACAGTTTACCAAATACCTAAATTTTGCTAGGAAAGAAGTTAAATTATTATTATTTTTAAACAACAATTATCTCTGGTTGGATTGAAATGCCTTTGCTTCTTTCTTTCTATTTTTTTTTTTTTTTTGCTTTTTTTTTTTTTTTGAGGAATGCATTTGCTTTTTGGATTAGCTGTAATGGATAATGTGTTTGTTAAGTTCAATTTGCCAAAAGTAACTGTGACATTTCTTTTGCTGGATTGTGCCATATCCAGATTCCGACGTAATCTACTAGGTATGATTAGTATTTGCTCTTGTTATTATGGCAACCAAAAGAGTTCAGAAGCAAAATGGAACAGATCAGGAAGATCATGAGGAACCCGAGAACAAGCTCGAGGATCGAATATTCGATTTGCCTGACAAAATCATCCAACTCATTCTTTCTTTTCTTCCCACCATAGCTACCGTTACGATGAGCCTTCTTTCCAAGCAATGGAGACGCATGTGAAGTTCAGTTCCCGCCTTAGACTTCTGCGAATTCGAGGGATGTCGATTACCTTAACAAACATGACAAGAAAACCAAGCGGCAAAAGTTCTTCAACTTTGTGGACGAGTGTTTGGAACATTATGCAACTCCATCCATCACTAAGTTCAAGCTTAGCATGCCGTACTATGGAGACAGCGGTCGGGTAGTCAAGTGGTTGACATTTCCCAAGCGGAAGAATGTCAAGGAGTAAGACCTATGCATAAGCGCGACAAGAAGCGTGTTCTTCTCCTTACCTCCTGCCATCTTTCAATTAAGGACACTGACTCTTCTAAAGTTGTACGGTGTGATGTCAAAGACCCTTGATTTTCCTATTAGCCTACCGTCCTTGCAAGTGTTAGACCTTGTGGATGTCCGAATGGGTGATCAAGTGCTGACCGATCGAGAGGCGCCCCTTCTCTCGAGAAACTTCGCCTATGGCTGTGTTCTGATTGGTTAGAGCCACAAGCTGTGAGGTTGAACCTGAAATTTACGGAATTCCAAAATGATTTGTCCTGTCATTGCAGAAAAATTATACCTAAAGTTTCGAATCTTTGTACTTTCGTGTATAATGGAGATTACGGCGGCGGTGACAAATGCTTTATCAATCTAGTATCTTGCGTGGCCATCAGAAATCTTTTTCTTTCGGATGCTTGCTTGGAAGACAATTGGTTGGAAGGTTGGATTTCTAGACTTCCCCTACTTGAGATATTGAATTTGACATCTTGCTATGGATTGAAACATATCAACATCTTGAACCAACATCTAAAACGCATCACATTCACCAGAGATTGGCATTGATCGGAATCTTCAAAAGCTATGGTTACAATTAATGCCCCGAATTCGGTTTCCTATAGCTACTTTGGTTATTCAATTTCAATGTTTAAGAAAAGGCATATATATTATATATATATATATATATATATATATATATATATCTAATCTCTATGCATACATGCCTACATATTAGTTTAACTGTTTATAACCATTTGGCATTGATTAAGTGGTAACTAATGCTAATGTGTTTCTGATCAGTGATTTCCTTTTTACTCTGTTTTGTGGATAATATATGAAGGCTCCCATCATTCCAAAAGAACTGAGAGAGATTTATGGCTCTCCTTTGCTTGATTTCAGACATCTTGAGGTAAAGACAGGTCTTCCATTGTTTAGAAAGAAGATGCTTGGAGAATCTTTGCTTTGGCTTTCAACTTGTCTGGACGCTTTATTAATAGAGAAATTTTTATTTTTGGTCTTTCTTGGGTACATGGTATATGGGGATTGTAAATGTGAATTAAGGTGGACTATGGCAACTGACACTCTAGGACTTCTGTGATGACTATGTAAGATTTACTACACTTTAGATTTCCATTAGAGTTAACCTCTTTCTAATTGTTGTCATTTTTTTTTTATCTTGGCTCTCTTCCTTCCTTATCATAAGATAAGATTCTGCTGCCTTGCAATTTCCCAATAATAATCAATTAGAGATCAGAATTGGCTCCTGTCTTTGCCACGTATCCCTTGTTGCCTAATTGAGTCTTATCATCTTATGCCGTGAACAAACATTTAGGGTTTGGGCGAAAGAGTGGTTAGAACCCTTTTTTTATAGTCAGAATCGATTTTTTTCTTTTTTAAATTTTGTGAAAAAAATACTATAAGAAAAACGATTCTAACCATAAAAAAAGTTCTAACAGTTTTTGCTAAACATACCATTTATAATAGTAGCATAATGGTAATAATAGTTAATAATAGAATAAACAGGCTACTGGCATACTTATGTCTGAACTAATACTAAGAGAGTGTTAGTGGTTGTAGGTATAACATAGCGACAAATCCACACATCTCTATAATTTGAATTCCCTGATGCCAAGTTATAAAAAAAATAAAAATAAAAATAAAAAAAAACCTGCTAAGGGAGTGTTAGTTATAAGCCAAAAAGTTAGAGACCAAATTGAGGTGCTAATGGTGAAGTTAAATCTTGAGTCATTTTCTTCACTGCCAACACTTTCCCTCCAAGAAAATTGACAGAATTTGTAGAGAAAAGATAATATACAACTATTGATTTAGTTACATAACGATATATCTTAATTTTAATTATTTATCAATTATCCTTTTGTTAAAAAAGTTATTTCGATTTCATTTTTCTTATACTTTATGAATAAAAGGATAAGGAAAAAAGACAAACATACTATTTATTAGAATAGATTTATTTTTTAAAATTATTTTTTAGCAAAAATTTTGAAAAAACAACATCTTCTTTTAAAAAATTAATGTTTTGTTTTAGTTTTTTTTTAGTTATGTAATTCATCTTATTTTTTCCCCTGTTTTAGAGTAGGTAAGGAAGAAGATTGAAATAAGGCTTTTGAGTTCTTTGTAGTTTTAAAAATAAAGAAACCGACTGAGAAATAATTAAGAGAAATACTTATATAATTAACATTAAAATCATTTCTCTTTATTAAATGAGCGTGTTCCATTCATATTTTCCCCTTGTTGTTCAGGGTTGAATGGTATTACAAAAGAGAAAAAAAGAGCAAAAGCAATTGGTGATAAAAAAATTCAAGTGATGTAAAAGATGCCATTTTCAATATTAAAAATTTAGGAGGATTATTTTCATAAATCTCGTTTCATTTATATATCATGTTTTACTTTGCCCTTTGATTTTTTTAAAACTAATTAAAGCATTCCCTAAACTATAAGAAACTAGTGAAAATGTTTCTCTATCTAATTGCATAAACCTAATGGAAAAATTGATGTGACCTACCATTAAAGATTAAAAATATATTAAAAATTCTAATTAAAAATATACAAGTAAAAATAATTATTTTACTTTTTTCTAATTCTTTTTTCTCTCTCCCTCCCTCTTATCTCACACTTTCTCTCCTTTCTTTCTTTACTGTAAATCAATATTTCAGACAAAAAAGCCCTCCTCTGTGACCCCCTACTAGGGTTGTGCACGGTCTGGTCTTGTAATATCCAAAAAAAATCTAAATAATTAATAAATATAATCAATTAAGGATTCTTTTATACTACACTATTAAGTTCGTAAGAAACATAAGTTTTGAGCTTATGAGCACATGTTCGATGGTACATAATAATGTTATGCATCAAAGAATGCTCAAAAGTTATGTTGGAATTTAAATACTGACAATAGATTTTTTTAGAAATATCATGGATGATCCTCATGATTGAAGGATTTATGGAATTAATAGAAATATTTCAAAATTTTATAGTAAATATTAAAGTTAAATTTATTAACATTTTGTGACCAAATAATTTGGTTGATGATTTCTATCATGATATAAGATGGAAGAAATTTCCATCCTTAAATAACTTGAGAATTTAAATTATAAAAATTTTTAAGTATAGTATAATATTAGTATTTTACTGAGAAACACTTTAATATATAGTAAATCCTTAACTGCCCATTAGAAATTGTAGTTACACGAGTAGCATTTTCGGTGAATAATGCTATTCGAGTTTGATAATTGACACTATCAAAGGCTATATCAATGCCGAGGTAGGATACCAAAAATATGAAGCTTATGTTTATGCAGTCGAGGAATAATTTTAAGATTTAAAACAATTTAGTTTTTATGCTATTTAAAATTTATCCTGATATTGGTTTTAGACTGTGTCGAGCAAACTTGACAGACTGAATCTCTCTACCAGATAACTAGCTTTCCCCTATCAGTTTAGTAAATATCTGTTTAGAGAGAAACTTGGAGACAAAGTCTCCAAAAGGTCAAAAAGAAGCTCCGCAAAAAATATATCTTGTCCCTCAAAGGACACCTTATTGTACACTATTCATGAAGGCTAGACATGACATGCTTTAATGATGGAAAAATCTCCTTCCATCTTTCTTCATTGTGGTACCAACATGGCCCCTTTAAGCATGATTTTTGCACCTTTAAATCTTACTTTGAAGCTTGAAAACCAAGTTAGAAAATTAAGTGTAACTAGGAGTCTTGTCTATATAATAAGATGTCATCACCAATATGCTATTTTTAGCTTCTTTCTCTTCATTTTCTATTGGAAAAAAAAAATATTTCTTCCTTATTCTCTCTAAAACTGTGGCCTACTTTCTCTATTCCTCTCAAAAATTTCTTCCCACTTGTTAGAATTCACTAGCCAAAATTTTAGACAAAGGAGGTAGCTTGGTGGAGTCCCTTAAGGATAGATCTTCAAGGGCATAAATTTGAAACTTTTTTTCTTTTTAAGTTTAAGAAATGGTTTATAATTTTGTTTTAGAAAAGTTGACATGTAATAATTTTTATTTATGTTTATGTTATGGTTTTAGTGGGTTTCTATTGATATAGTTTTAATATTATATATGTTGAGCATGAAAAAGATTAGATCTAAGTTTGTGGCTTTGTGTTTAGAAGGATTTTTCACTCTCTTTGACTTAAAAAAGGAAACCTTAAAGATCGTTTTTAAAGTATTTTAAGATTTGAGAATGTTTGATTCACTAAAACATACAAGATTATATAAAAGATGTTAAAAACTGGAATCTTGACTCCAAAATGACATTTCTAGTGTTTGTTTGTAAGTTCTCCAGCGAGGTCGTAGCAAGATTGTAAAAGAGTTACGACTTGGTTACAACATCGGCAGTCCAAATAGCCTACGAGTCCTTTTTCTATTTGTCATTTTTTTTTAGAGCTTAGAACATTATTTTTAATTGTTTAATAAGACTTTCATAGCAACTGCAGTACAATCATTGGTTGTTATCAATACTTTTTCATTAAGTATTGCATATGAAGTTGCTACTTAGATTACAACCTCGAGTGTGCAAAGTGCATTTTGTTTAAAAAACCTATTCAGTTTTTGCTTTCGAGAGTTGAAACCACTTTGTTTATTGTTTAATTGATTTTGTAAAACTTGTAAATGAATCAATGATAATTTTTGAATGTTTTCATTGAGGTCATATGTGATGTTGCAATAAGAGTTACAATCACGATAATACAGATTTGAAAGCTACCCAGTTTTTAAGTTTTAAAAGTTAAGACACTTAGTTTACTTCCTTCTTAAGCCCCTGTAGTAACTACATAACAATTCACGGTTATTTCAATGCCATTTCGTTGGATGTTATACGCGATGTTACAACACGGGTTGCGACTTGGTTATGACACCAATAGTGTGAGTCTCATTTTTGCTCGGTTTTGTTTTCCTAAACTTAAAATATTTAATTTATATTAAGTTAAAGTTGTTTAAGCATTTGGCGCACTTTGGAATTGATTTCGAAATTGTTTGTGTTAGGTGTTTCATAAGATGTTGCAACCTCAATAGTATAGTTTACATTTTTTGGGTATAGTGACCTCGAAAAAGTCGGAATCATGATTTTTGTGAACACATGAAAGTTTTAACTTTCAATGAGATGATGAATTTTCATGAAGAAGCTTTTTGAAAATTCCGCCTATAGAAGGACCTTTAAACAAATTTATAAAAATGGTTTAATCCATAAAGTCTACAAAATTACTACAAATGATAATATTAAAGACAAAAAATTAATTTTTAAAAAATATAAAAGTTTTAGTCCTTGTCAGAATGAGAAACTTTTATAAAGTAAATTTTTATTAAAAACTATCTTGACGTATGGTTTATGGAGACTTTAGAACTAACAAAAAAAAAAATACCATTTTGAAACTAGTTTCAAAACAAAACACCTGTTTAGTGGCAGAATCATTATTTATGATTAAGAAAATAATTTTAGTACTTGAAAAGCTATAAGGGTCTACAATTCATAGTTTTACTAAAATTTAGATTTTAATTTGAAATACGATTTTTAGTAAAAACTTTACTCACAAAGTTTTCAACAGTTTTAAGAGAAACTGAAAATCGTAGAAAATATAAGTTATGGACTACTACGTTATGATAGCAATTACGGTCCAATACCCGTACATGTTTAGAAGCCAATTATCATATCCAAATTCCCAATAATTGGTGCTCAAATATCATAGAGTGCTTTTAGTTTAAAGGGCCATATTGGACCTAATAAAATTGAATAATAGCCGGACATAGGCTTATAAGTTAAATAATATTATTTATATTCAAATAGACCTTTAGTTTAATAATGAGCTTAGCATAAGTAATTTAAGAGATTAGTAAGTTGAGTTACAAAAAGAACGTCATTAACTCATCACCAAATTCATTAATTATTAATGTTAGTATGATTCACTCAAAGGCAATTAAGGAAAAATAAACTATACAAGAATTATGAGTTAAGAGGATTTAAATTTAATTAATCCTTTTAACTACTTAAATAGCTAGTTAGTTGATTGAGGAAACTTTTAAGAAAAGATTTAGTTTATTTTTATTCGATATGCTAAAATAATTAGCATAATGCAAATTAAGCTCACACTCTTACTAGGTGTTTTTCTTCAAATTCTAGGAGTGGTGAATAAGTATGTGGTGAATTTTGTAGATCCTAATTCTAGAAACTAAGTAAGTAAGAATCTTGCTTATAGCATGAAAACTACAGTTTTTAATTTAAAATGTTTTCACATGTTTTATAAATGCTTTGATTGTGTTATGCTATGCTATGTCATGCTAGATTAGGACACGCCATATTATGCCATGTTTATGATATGTTGTATATTGTTTGTGATGTATGCTATATAAAATTATATTGCATATTCATTTTATGTTAAGAATAATTATTTATCTTCTATGATGATATGTAGTAAGATGGCATACTACATACATACAATAAGACAAGTGTAATAAGATAAGATAAATTAATTTAAAAGCGTCATACTAACCTCTCAACTTATGGGGAGGATTCCCCCTCAACCTACGAGAAGGCTGTCACATCTTGTCTTTTTGGGCTGTGATTAAATTTTTTCTTACTTACTTAGAGGCAAAAATTTAAGAATTTTTTTTTTTGAAACTGAAATAAATAATTTATTTTGCAATAATTCTTGGTAACTTCCAATAATACTTTCACATACTTATATTTACATAAACATTCCTTCTTTTATAACATTTCTCTTGTGAAACATTTCTTTTCAAAACAACTTAATACATATATACAGCAGAATCGTACAGTAGCGGACTCCATATCCGACCTGCACACGTTATCCGTCCGCCAGTTCATCGTTAAAATTTATTCTGATCTTCTCGTCGGAATACCTACAGCATGAAATACTTAATGAGCTAACGCCCAGTAAGTCCTATAGATCCCACATGGACAATCAAATGAATGCATGATTCAATTATGCTTTCTTATGAACTTTCCTTATCTTGATCATTTCTTATCTTCTATTAGGGCCCAAGTGTTCGTACCATTGCGCAATTTCATTTAGATCTATGTAATACCATGACCATCCTTTAAACTCCCCTTACTTCGGGAGTCGGTACGACACTTTTCTTAACTTCTAGTGACATATTTACCAATTCATTTAATATGGTTGTCATACCAGGCATGAAATGATAATCACATGTTATCCATGACATATAAGTTCGTATGCATAGCAGAGTACATACAAGTGTCCACTTCATACACATACATATATTTATTATTATACACACAGGTACACAATATAAGGTACATAATAATACATAACATGTTCTATACTTAGGTATTCTAATTGTATACACACATGTATCGATTCTATACCTCTAGGCATTCATTTTATAGCAACATACGCGATCACATTGCACTAAATACCCTAATATTCACATACATGTATTCTACACCTACAATTTCATACCGTAGGTGGGAATGGTACTTACTTGCTTTTGAGCACCACAAACACAACTTCAGTCTTCTTTCTCCTAGATTCCTAGGATCCTATTGGCCAAGTACAAATCCATTAACCAATTCCAATACGTTTCATTACAAAACGTTCGTTACTTAATTATTCGAGTTGTATAACTATACATAACTCTACAAATACTAGTTTCCTTATTTCTTTATTGTTCTACCCTATCGTCACTTACGAAGGGTGTGAATCTTTCTAATCACTTTCTTTTCTTATCTGAGATCTTTTTAGAGCTATTCGGGTTATTCAGGCAAAAATTATTTGGGCAAAAATGACGATTTTGCCCTCCGTGACCCTACTGACCGACCCAAGCTCGATCTCGTCATTTTAACATCAATAGTCACGTATTAACTTAAGAATGATGTCCTAGTGGCTCGTATCACTTTATTTCACTCTTGTGCCCCTTTTTCATAAAACTTTACGGTTTAGCTCATAAACCAAAAATTTTGACAATTTTGCCCTCCAGGCTAAAATTTTTCACTTTGCACCAAAATTTCTTATTTTTCATAAGAAATATTTTTGCTTAAAGTAACACACCTTAAATCATTTTGAAAAATGACTTTTTTGCCATTTTAACACTTTTTCACTTTTAACAAATTCTTGAAAATTTAAAAACTCACAAATGGTTGAGTTTTTTGACGAACCGTTCGCATTGTCCAACAGTTTCATTGAGATCTACAACTTTGTGTTTTAAATTTTTCTAAAATCTCACTGTACAGGGGTATTTTTGGCTATTTTTTAAATCTATCGATAAAAGAAGTTTTCTTTCAATTTAGTCCCTAGGACTTTTTTGTAAAATTCCTTTTCAAAATTTTAAATCTACCCCTGCAGAGACCCATTCATGCTTAAATCAAACTATCCTCATGTTCAAACTACATTTTTTATAAAGTTTAACCTTAAAATTGCAAAAATATCCTTTTTGTAAAAACTACCATTCTGCACCATAAATGAAAATTTCACAATTTAAAAATGCCATTCATCACATTCACATGAAATTCCATCAAACATAAGCTCAAAAACTCATATGCGTTTGAGAGAATAAAAATCCAAATAAAATTCATTAAATTTCAAAACTTTAAAACCCAAAACTTGTCAAAATAACCTCCTTTTGGTTTCTAGCCTTGAAATTCCTTTTGAACTGCCTTCTAAGCCTCCTTTTCATGCAAAAATAACATGGTTTAATATTCTTTCTTCAACCCATGAAAAATCCTTTAAAAACTCATTAAAAAGTTTAGAATTTCACCTTAAATCTTGTGAAAACCTTGAGCTTGCTTCTAAAACTTGTTTTGAGGGTTATTTTTGCAAAGTTTGAGGTTGAGAAAAATTTTTTAAAGGTCCAACAATGGCTGCCGAAACTTGGAGAAGAAGAAAGAGTGAAAATTTTTGTGATAACTTGAAATAAATGCATCCTAATCCACTTGGTGACTCATAGTCACGCACTTGATTACCCTTAGGTGTCCTCATGTTATTGGGCCACATTTCTAGCCTTGGTGGCCCAATCAAATTCGATTGGGTGTCCACTTTGTTGGGCCCAAAATTTACACAGTGTAATTTTTCATCACGTAATATTTTTCTTATACTGTCGTGGTCAAATCAGTGTATTTTTTATCCTTGGACTGTATAAAAATATTTAACTTACTTTTCGTTCAATTTTAGAGGCCAATTATAACATTTTTTGTATTTACGTTTTCACTTAGCAGTATTCTTATACTGCTTTGGCCTTTTTTCTACCCCAGGTTAGGGTTTGGACAACCGCTGTGTCCTATTTACATTCTAATTATCCATTCGTTTATACCACAATTTTACAATTAATTGTGATATAAAATTCATTTTATGGATATTATTTACAGATTTCTGAGTAATTCAACTCATAAAATTTGTATTTACCATATCCAACATTGCAACGTATTTACCATAAAATTTGCGACCAACGTCGTACATTCACATTTATTGTAATTTTGTACAAAAATTATAACTTTTACAAAAATTATATTTTAAAAAGTAAATTCATTAATTAAACCCAATTAAATATTAGGTTTTATTAATTATATTTTCTCGGTCATTACGAAGGCATCCACTTTAGTTTATTTTATGGTCTAGGGATGTTAGGGATCTTCATGAACCCCAACTTCCCAATGATCGTGCACAAGGGGTATGCACAAATAGTGGCCAATTAAGAAAGACAAGTTAGATATATAGAACTTGATTATAATGAAATATAATTTGCTCATGCATTTTTTTGATAAAATGTTTTAGCTTGGTTTTGCAAGTTTTGTGTTCTTATTTATTGAGCGAAAGCTTACTCAAATACGTTCATGTTGTAGGTAAATAACTTGTTAACAACTTGTGATGAATAGTGGTGAGCGACAGGCAAATAGTGAAGATGGGTATGGATACCAAGAATCTTCCGCAATAGTTCTAAAATGGATATGTATGCATGAATAGTCTTATGCAAGTATGTTTTAAAAAGGAGAATTGAAATTTTACAGTCTTAGTTTAGGTTATTTAAGACTAATAAGTTGTAATGTGCTTATATCAAAAGTTTAAATAAGTTAATTATAGAAATAAAATAGTTTTAGAAATGTTTTTAAAAGATTCATTTTAATTAAGGAATTGTT
>CAMOHE010055637.1:19139-32542 GCA_946598075.1 Artocarpus hirsutus
GCATAAAATAGGATTACGAAGAAATTGCCCGCGCAATACTTTTTTTTATTGCCACAAAACCAGACCAAGAATGGAAAAAACGGAAGAGACTTTTTTCTCCTTTTTTTTTCACTATCTCTTGCTTTCTCTTTTTCTTTAGAGACTCCTCCAAGTTTTTTTAGACGCACTTTCTTCTTGGGAGGACATAGTAAAGGTACCTTCTTTTATCTTCTTACTTTAACATCGTATATATATACATATATATATATATATATATTTAAAAGTATATATTTTTTGATAACTTTAATTTAAGTTTGTGGTTTTGTTTATGATATGTTTGCTCTTTGTTGACATGTACTTTCTAAACTAGAGAGAAAATCAACAACATGATATTGATTTTATATATAACATGATACTTAACATGATACTTAGTCTTTTTTTTTTTTAGGCTAACTCTGTTCGTATTGCCCGTTTAACATTATTGTTAGGGACTGTTTTTAAATTGATAAATGATGATCAGCATCCTGTCAAGGTGTCTGGTAAACTTTAGCAAATTTTAATGTTTCTCAGTTGAAGCAGGAGGCAAGGGTTATTATTCTTGCACATTTGCTTATGTTAATGGTTTAAATATGGTTTAAATTTATTAAAAGATCCTTAATGATAAATTATAATTCTAAAATTTATTTTTTGAAAATATTTGCTTAAAAATAACTTTTATTAAGATTATTTAAGAGTTGCTTAAAAAGTAAGTTGAAAATAAGAGTTAAAACTGAAAACATTATAACATGTGAGACGTTATATTGTTTGAGTTGAAACTGAGATAACCAAACATCTTATTAATAAATTCACAATACATTTTAATCAAATAATTTCAATAACTACTAAACATTTTTAAATAAAAAATTCATTTGTGTGTCTTTAGATTTGTTTGAGACAATAAAATTGAAATAATATATATATTTTTTATTTTTTTGTGTAATAAATAATGAATCAAGAAATAAGGATCAAAACTATAAATATACGTAGAAATAATTTTTTTTTTTTTTTGCTGAATGAAATTAAAACATGTCTATTACAGTCCTTTTCATCTTCACAATAAATCTCTAGTTTACTAAATACCTAAATTTTGCAAGGAAAGAAGTTAAATTATTATTATTTTTAAATAACAATTATCTCTGGTTGGATTGAAATACATTTGCTTCTTTTTTTCTTTTCTTTTCTTTTTTTCTTTTTTTTTTGAGGAGCGCATTTGCTTCTTGGATTAGCTGTTATGGATGATGTGTTTGCTAAGTTCAATTTTGCCAAACTAACTGTACATTTCTTTTGCTGGATTTTGCCATATCCAGATTCCGACCTAATCTATTAGGTATTAGTATTTGCTCTTGTTATTATGGCAACCAAAAGAGTTCAGAAGCAAAATAGAACAGATCAGGAAGATCATGAGGAACCCGAGAACAAGCCCGAGGATCGAATATCCAATTCGCCTGATGATATCATCCAACTCATTCTTTCTTTTCTTCCCACCATAGCTACCTTTAGGATGAGCCTTCTTTCCAAGCAATGGAGACGTATGTGAAGTTCAGTTCCCGCCTTAGACTTCTGCGAATTCGAGGGATGTCGATTATCTTAACAAACATGACAAGAAAACCAACCAGCGGCAAAAGTTCTTCAACTTTGTGGACGAGTGTTTGGAACATTATGCAACTCCATCCATCACTAAGTTCAAGCTTAGCATGCCGTACTATGGAGACAGCGGTCGGGTAGTCAAGTGGTTGACATTTCCCAAGCGGAAGAATGTCAAGGAGTAAGACCTATGCATAAGCGCGACAAGAAGCGTGTTCTTCTCCTTACCTCCTGCCATCTTTCAATTAAGGACACTGACTCTTCTAAAGTTGCACGGTGTGATGTCAAAGACCCTTGATTTTCCTATTAGCCTACCGTCCTTGCAAGTGTTAGACCTTGTGGATGTCCGAATGGGTGATCAAGTGCTGACCGATCGAGAGGCGCCCCTTCTCTCGAGAAACTTCGCCTATGGCTGTGTTGTGATTTGGTAGAGCCACAAGCTGTGAGTTTGAACCTGAAATTTATGGAATTCCAAAATGATTTGTCCTGTCATTGCAGAAAAATTAAACTTAAAGTTTCGAATCTTTGTACTTCGTGTATAATGGAGATTACGGCGGCGGTGACAAATGCTTTATCAATCTAGTATCTTGCGTGGCCATCAGAAATCTTTTTCTTTCGGATGCTTGTTTGGAAGACTTGGTTGGAAGATTTGATTTCTCGACTTCCCCTACTTGAGATATTGAATTTGACAACTTGCTATGGATTGAAACATATCAAAATCTCGAACCAACATCTAAAACGCATCACATTCACCAGAGACTGCAATTGATCGGAATCTTCAAAAGCTATGGTTGCAATTAATGCCCCGAATTTAGTTTCCTATAGCTACTTTGGTTATTCAATTTCAATGTTTAAAAAAAGGTATATATATATATATATATATATATATATAAAACTAATCTCTATGCATACATGCCTACATATTAGTTTAATTTTTTATAACCATTTGGCATTTGATTAAGTGGTAATTAATGCTAATGTGTTTCTGATTAGTGATTTCCTTTTTCCTCTGTTCTGTGGATAATATACGAAGGCTCTCATCATTCCAAAAGAACTGAGAGAGATTTATAGCTCTCCTTTGCTTGATTTCAGACATCTTGAGGTAAAGACAGGTCTTCCATTGTTTAGAAAGAAGATGCTTGGAGAATCTTTGCTTTGGCTTTCACCTTGTCTGGACTCTTTATTAATAGAGAAATTTTTATTTTTGGTCTTTTTTGGGTACATGGTATATGGGGATTGTAAATGTAAATTAAGGTGGACTATGGCAACCGACACTATAGGACTTCTGTGATGACTATGTAAGATTTACTAGACTTTAGATTTCCATTAGAGTTAACCTCTTTCTAATTGTTGTCATTTTTTTTTAATCTTGGCTCTCTTCCTTCCTTATCATAAGATGAGATTCTGCTGCCTTGCAATTTCTCAATAATAATCAATTAGAGATCAGAATTAGCTCCTGTCTTTGCCACGTATCCCTTGTTGCCTAATTGAGTCTTATCATCTTATGTCGTGAACAAACATTTTGGGTTTGGTTGAAAGAGTGGTTCGAACCGTTTTTTTATAGTCATAATCGATTTTTTTCTTTTTTAAATTTTGTGAGAAAAACACTATAGGAGAAACGGTTCTAACCATAAAAAAAGTTCTAACTGTTTTTGCTAAACATACCATTTATAATAGTAGCATAATGGTAATAATTGTTAATAATAGAATAAACATGCTATTAGCATACTTATGTTTGAACTAATACTAAGCGAGTGTTAATGGTTGCAGGTATAATATAGCAGTAAATCCACACCCATCTCTATCATTTAAATTCTCTGATGGTAAGTTTAAAAAAAAAAAAGAAAAAACCCTACCTACTAAGGGAGTGTTAGTTATAAGCCAAAAAGTTAGAGACCAAATTGAGGTGCTAATGGTGAAGTTAATTCTTGAGTCATTTTCTTCACTGCCAACACTTTCCCCCCAAGAAAATCGACATAATTTGTAGAGAAAAGATAATATACAACTATTGATTTAGTTACATAACGACATATCTTAATTTTAATTATTTATCAATTATCCTTTTGTTAAAAAAATTATTTTGATTTCATTTTTCTTATACTTTATGAACAAAAGGATAAGAAAAAAAAGACAAACATACTGTTAATTAGAATAGATTTATTTTTGAAAATTATTTTTTAGCAAAAATTTTGAAAAACATGTAAACATTTAAAAACAACATCTTCTTTAAAAAATTAATGTTTTGTTTTAGATTTTTTTTTAGTTATGTAATTCATCTTATTTTTCCCCTTTTTTAGAGTAGGTAAGGAAGAAGATTGAAATAAGTCTTTTGAGTTCTTTGTAGTTTTTAAAATAAAGAAACCGATTGAGAAATAATTAAGAGAAATACTTATATAATTGACTTTAAAATTATTTATCTTTATTAAATGAGCGTGTTCCATTCATATTTTCCCCTTGTTGTTGAGGGTTGAATGGTATTACAAAAGAGAAAAAAAGAGCAAAAGCAATTGGTGATAAAAAAATTCAAGTGATGTAAAAGAGAAGTTTAGATGCCATTTTCAATATTAAAAATTTAGGAGGATTATTTTCATAAATCTCATTTCATTTATATATCATATTTCACTTTGCCCCTTGATTTTTTTAAAACCGATTAAAGCATTCCCTAAATTATAAGAAACTAGTCAAAATGTTTCTCTGTCTAATTTCATAAACCTAATGGAAAAGTTGATGTGACATATCATTAAAGATTAAAAACATATTAAAAATTCTAATTAAAAATGTAAAAGTAAAAAAAATTATTTTACTTTTTTCTAATTCTTTTTCTCTCTCCCTCCCTCTTATCTCACACGTTCTCTCCTTTCTTTCTTTATTGTAAATCAATATTTCAGACAAAAAACCCTCCTCTGTGACGCCCCACTAGGGTTGTGCACGATTTGGTCTTGTAATATCCAAAAAAATCTAAATAATTAATAAAAATAATCAATTAAGGATTCTTTTATACTACACTATTACGTTCGTAAGAAACATAAGTTTTGAGCTTATGAGCACATGTTCAATGGTATATGATACTGTTATGCATCAAAGAATGCTCAAAAGTTATGTTGGAATTTAAATACTGACATTAGAATTTGTTTAGAAATATCATGGATGATCCTCATAATTGAAGGATCTATGGAATTAATAGAAATATTTCAAAATTTTATAGTAAATATTAAAGTTAAATTTATTAACCTTTTGTGACCAAATAATTTGGTTGATGATTTTCATCACGATATAAGATGGAAGAAATTTTCATCCTTAAATAACTTGAGAATTAAAATTATAAACTTTTTTAAGTATAGTATAATAGTAGTATTTTATTGAGAAACACTTTAATATATAGTAACTCCTTAACTACCTATTAGAAATTGTAGTTACACGAGTAGCATTTTCGGTGAATAATGCTATCCGAGTTTGGTAATTGACATTGTCAAAGGCTATATCAATGCTGAGGTAGGATACCAAAAATATCAAGTTTATGTTTATGCAGTCTAGGAATAATTTTAAGATTTAAAACAATTTAGCTTTTATGCGATTTAAAATTTATCCTGATATTGGTTTTAGACTGTGTCGAGCAAACTTGACGGACTGAATCTCTTTACCAGATAACTAGCTTTCCCTTATCAGTCTAGTAAATATCTATTTAAAGATAAACTTGAAGACAAAGTCTCAAAAGGTCAAAAAGAAGCTCCACTAAAAATAGATCTTGTCCCTTAAAGGAGACCTTACTTAGGGCCGGTAATTTAGACACGGCATGATGACACGATACGAAAACGACAAGAGATAAACGGTTTGGACCGCACATTTATTAATTGTGCCATAAATGGGTTGGCACGAATAACACGAAAATAAACGGACTAGATTCGTGCTAACACGCTAAACACGCCTTAACACGTTTAATTAAATGGTCGTAAACGTGTTGACACGACACGACACGACCCGCCCCTTTATAACACATTTAAACTTAAAAATAAAAATATTTAAAATATTTATAGTAGGTTAGTATTAATTAGATATTGTATTTTTGTTAATTTTCTTTATTGGCTTTTTAAATTTTTTTTTTAAAAAAAATTAATTTTTTTTTAATTTTTAGTTAATTGGGTCATATGCGTGTTGTTATCGTGTCAACCTGTCACGGTACATTTAATAATCGTGTTAATCATGTCGTGCCATGTTACGCGTGCCATAGGCGTGTCGTGTTCGTGTTGGCATTTTTGGCACGTTTATTAATCGTGTCGTGTTCGTGTTCGGGCTAAACGTGCCGTGCTGTAAACGTGCCGACACGAACATGGCACGAATACGATTATTGCCACCCTCCTTACTGTACACTATTCATGAAGGCTAGACATGACATGCTTTAATGATGGAAAATCTCCTTCCATCTTTCTTCGATGTGGTGCCAACATGGCCCCTTTAAGCATGATTTTTGCGCCTTTAAAAGTTGTTTTGAAGCTTGAAAACCAAGTTAGAAAATTAAGTGTAACTAGGAGTCTTGCCTATATAATAAGATGTCATCACCAATATGCTATTTTTACCTTCTTTCTCTTCATTTTCTAATGGAAAAAAAAAAAAATCTTTCTTCCTTATTCTATCTAAAGCCTTGGCCTACTTTCTCTATTCCTCTCAAAATTTTCTTCCCACCTATTAGAAATCACTAGCCAAAAGTTTAGACAAAAGAGGTAGCTTGGTGGAGTCCCTCAAGGATAGATCTTCAAGGGCATAAATTTGAAACTTTTTTCCTTTTTAAGTTTAAGAAATGGTTTATGATTTTGTTTTAGAAAAGTTGACATGTAATAATTTTTATTTATGTTTATGTTATGGTTTTAGTGGGTTTCTATTGATATAGTTTTAATATTATACATGTTGAGCATTAAAAAGATTAGATCTAAGTTTGTGGCTTTGTGTTTAGAAGGATTTTTCACTCTTTTTGACTTGAAAAAGGAAACCTTAAAGATCGTTTTTAAAGCATTTTAAGATTTGAGAATGTTTGATTCACTAAAACATACAAGATTATATAAAAGATGTTAAAAACTGAAATCTTGACTCCAAAATGACATTTCTAGTGTTTGTTTTTAAGTTGTCCAGTGAGGTCGCAGCAAGATTGTAAAAGAGTTACGACTTGGTTACAACATCGGCAGTACAAATAGCCTACGAGTCCTCTTTTTGTTTGTCAATTTTTTTTTTTTTTTTAGTTTAGAGCTTAGAACATTATTTTTAATTGTTTAATAAGACTTTCGTAGCAACTGCAGTACAATCATTGGTTGTTATCAATACTTTTTCATTAAGTATTGCATATGAAGTTGCTACTTCGATTGCGACCTCGAGTGTGTAGAGTGCATTTTGTTTAAAAAACCTATTCAGTTTTTGCTTCTGAGAGTTGAAACCACTTTGTTTATTGTTTAATTGATTTTGTAAAAATTGTAAATGAAATCAGTGATAATTTTTGAATGTTTTCATTGAGGTCATATGTGATGTTGTAATAAGAATTACAATCACGACAATACAAATTTGAAAGCTACCTAATTTTTAAGTTTTAAAAGTTAAGACGCTTAGTTGACTTCCTTCTTAAGCCCCTGTAGTAAGTACATAACAATGCACGGTTATTTCAATGCCATTTCGTTGGATGTTTTACGCGATGTTACAACATGGGTTGCGACTTGGTTATGACACCAATAGTGCGAGTCTCATTTTTGCTCGGTTATGTTTTCCTAAACTTAAAATGTTTAATTTATATTAAGTTAAAGTTGTTTAAGCATTGGTGCACTTTGGAATTGATTTCAAAACTATTTGTGTTAGGTGTTTCATAAGATGTTGAAACTTCAATAGTATAGTTTACATTTTTGGGGTACAATGACCTCGAAAAAGTCCGAATCATGGTTTTTGTGTACACATGAAAGTTTTAAGTTTCGATGAGATGATGAATTTTCATGAAGAAGCTTTTTGAAAATTCTGCCTATAAAAGGACCTTTAAACAAATTTATAAAAATGGTTTAATTCATAAAGTTTACAAAATTATTGCAAATGATAATATTAAAGACAGAAAATGAATTTTTAGAAAATACAAAAGTTTTAGTCCTCATCAGAATGAGGAACTTTTATAAAGTAAATTTTTATTAAAAACTATCTTGACGTACGATTTACGGAGACTTTAGAACTAACAAAAAAAATACCATTTCGAAACTAGTTTCAAAGCAAAACACCTGTTTAGTGGCAGAATTACTATTTATGATTAAGAAAATAATTTTAGGACTCAAAATGCTATAAGGGTCTACAATTCATAGTTTTACTTAAATTTGGATTTTAATTTGAAATACGGTTTTTAGTAAAAACTTTACTCACAAAGTTTTCAACTGTTTTAAGAGAAACTGGAAATTGTAGAAAATATAAGTTATAGACCGCTACGTTATGATAGCAATTATGGTCCAATACTCATATTTAGAAGCCAATTATCAGATCCAAATTCCCAATAATTGGTGCTCAAATATCATAGAGCGCTTTTGGTTTACAGGGCCATATTGGACCTAATAAAATTGAATAATAGCCGAACATGGGCTTATACGTCAAATAATATTATTTATATTCAAATGGACCTTTAGTTTAATAATGAGCTTAGCATAAGTAATTTGAGAGATTAGTAAGTCGAGTTACAAGAAGAACATCATTAACTCATCACCAAATTAATTAATTATTAATGTTAGTATGATTCATTCAAAGGCAATTAAGGAAAAATAAATTAGACAAGAATTATGAGTTAAGAGGATTTAAATTTAATTAATCCTTTTAACTACTTGAATAACCAATTAGTTGATTGAGGAAACTTTTAAGAAAAGATTTAGTTTATTTTTATTCTATATGCTAAAATAATTAGCATAATGCAAACTAAGCTCACACTCTTACTAGGTGTATTTCTTCAAATTCTAGGAGTAGTGAATAAGTACGTGGTGAATTTTGTAGATCCTAATTCTAGAAACCAAGAAAGTAAGAATCTTACTTACAGCATTAAAACTACAATTTTTAATTTAAAATGTTTTCACATGTTTTATAAATGTTTTGTTTGTGTTATGCTATGCTATGTCATGCTAGATTAAGACACGCCATATCATGCCATGCTTATGATATGTTGTGTATTGTATGTGATGTATGCAATATAAAATTAATTGCATATTCACTTTATGTTAAGAATAATTATTTATCTTATACGATGATATGTAGTAAGATGGCATACTACATACATACAATAAGACAAGTGTAGTAAGATAAGATAAGTTAAGTTAAAAGCGTTGTACTGACCTCTCGACTTAAGGGGAGGATTCCCCCTCAACCTACGAGAAGGCATCCACTTCAGTTTATTTTATGGTCTAAGGATGTTGGGGATCTTTAAGAACCCTAACTTCTCAATGATCGTGCACAAGGGATATGTACAAATAGTGGCCCATTAAGGAAGACAAGTTAGATATATAGAACTTGATCATAATGAAGTATAATTTGCTCATGCATTTTTTTGATAAAATGTTTTAGCTTGGTTTTGCGAGTTTTGTGTTCTTATTTATTGAGCGAAAGCTTACTCAAATACGTTCATGCTATAGGTAAATAACCTGTTAACAACTTGTGATGAACAGTGACGAGCGACGGATAAATAGTGGAGATAGGTATTGATACTGCTTACAAAAGAATATTCCACAATAGTTCTAAAATGGATAAGTATGCATGAATAGTTTTATGCAAGTATGTTTTAAAAATGAGAATTGAAATTTTACAGTCTTAGTTTAGGTTATTTAAGACTAATAAGTTGTAATGTGCTTATATCAAAAGTTTAAATAAGTTAATTATAGAAATAAAATAGTTTTAGAAATGTTTTTAAAAGATTCATTTTAATTAAGGAATTGTTTTAAGAAAATTAATCTAAGTAATTAATATTAAGTTAAAAAAAGTTCAGCAAAAAATCAATACTTTACGATAAATTATGATTAAGTAAATGATAATGTAGTTAAGTAATAGCCATATAAGAAAGGTTGTTACAGGTCTGGTCATACAAATTGTATGTGTGTACGGCTCAAGCATGAAGTGAAGGTCATGAAAAAAAGAAGATTAGGGTTTCGATAAAACTATGTTGTTTTAAATTAAAACAATCTAAAGCAAAATATAAATTATACAGTCATTCAAAATGCATGTGTATTGCGTATTGCTGATGCGTGAAGTGAAGTTCGTGAAAAAAAGACTAAAGTTTTGACAAAACTATGACATTTTAAATTAATTATTTTTTTAATAGGGAGGGGTTTTTAATATTTAATTTTTTTTATGATATAGATATACAAATAGTCCGGTCCAGTCCAGTCTAGACTGTTGGTTTCAAATTTTCAAACTGGATCAGACCGTTTAAAAAATGTTTCCAAACTAGACCAAATAGTTTTCAACGGTCCTCAATCGGACCAATCACTAGTCTGACGGTTTTTCTGCACCCTTATCCCGCCACGCCCACTCCATGTTGCCTTCCATTATGCTAGCCCCTTTTTCCTTGCCCTCACCCGCCTAACCCTGGCCTCACGACTCCCTTCCCTCACCTCGCCTTGGAACAATCAGCCAACAAACATGCTGCCCCATCACGACCCCTGCCTGCATCACCACTTCCTTCTTCGCCCTTCCCTACATCGCCCTCCCCTAAGACCGAGAGAGAGAGATAGCAAAGATATATATATATATATATATATATATATAGAGAGAGAGAGAGTAGAGATCACAACCAAACCCCTCGCGTGTCAACCCGCAATGGGCCCTGCCTGCGTCGCTCCTCCCTCCATTGTCCATATCCCTATTGCTCGCCCAAGATATCGAGAGAAAGAGGGAGCAGAGATCAACGATCAGCCCACTCGCATGTTGCCCCTCCCTGATAAAGAAAGCAAAGATTAAGAGAGAGAGCGTAGATCAAGGGGAGTTAGAGAGAAGAGGGATCAAGAGAAGGGACAGAGAAAAAAATTAAAATAAACGATTTTTTATTATTTTTAATATTTAATTACTTTAAATTTTTAAAATAGACTTTTAAAGGGTGTTTGGCAGTGGTGGGAATCACTCAGTTTTCACCACAAATTTAGTTATAAAACAGTAAAAAGTTCTCACATGCTACAGTAACAATAAAAAAAATTAATACAGTGTAAAACTCTTACATGCTACAGTAAAAATAGTTTCCACCACCCTTCCAAACACCCACTTAGTATATTTTAAATTTTTAATGATATGGCATGTCAACAATTTCATTAATTGATAGCAAAATTAGACAAAAAGGGTAGTTTGATTGGTTTTTTTATAATTCCAGGGACGCTTTAACTTTAAAAAATCAATTAACAAAGTGAAATAGATTTCATCAGTGTATGAGGATTTATGAATATAATCAAATTTAGGAACTATTGCTAGGTTTTTCTTTGTCTCTTTTTTTTTGGGAACTTTGAGAATGGTGCGATTTTGAGGCAACCGAGGAATTACCATTTACCACTATCACTTAGTTATACATGCAATTACTAGGGGCTACCTAAATTACATAGTTAGAAAAGTAAGTTAAGGCACAACAAAACTGTTTCCAAAAGTGAAAGAATAGCAGTAATAATCATGGTACTATATATGTCAAGCAAATGCAATGCATTAACTAAACTGCAGATTGGATGGTTTAGTAGAGGAAAAATAAATCTTAATCTTTCAAGGATTTTTTTCGAGTATCGAATATCCGATTTACCCGATGCTGTCACCCATCTCACATTAGCTTATCTTCCGACCATCGTTGCCGACCGAGCAAGCGTCCTTTCCAAGCGATGGAGACACGTGTGGAAGTCGATCCCTGTGTTAGACTTCTGTGATTTGAGGGAAATGGACTGTTTTAGAAGACCCCAGAATGAAAGAAATAATGAGCGGAAAAAGTTTTTAAAGTTTGTGGATGAGTGTTTGAGGCACCTTTATGCAGACACAACCATTACTAAATTTAAGCTTGAGATGGATTGCTTTGGCGCTGGTGGTCGTATAAACAATTGGTTGAATTTTCCCCTAAAGAAACATGTCAAGGAATTGAACCTCTGTGTCAAAGCAAGATGATCTTTACACTATTGCTTACCTAGTGCTTTTCTTCATTTAAGCACAATGACTCGTTTAAAGCTGAATGGTTTGGATTTAGAGATTCTTTCTCCCTTTAGCCTTCCTTCTTTGGAAGTGATACATCTCGAGGAGATTCGAATGAACGACCTAGAATTGTTGAGTTTCTTGGCGGCCTGCCCTTCTCTAGCTAAACTTCATGTAATCAGTTGCCCTGGTTTGTCAAATCCTCAAATATTGAGTTTGTGCTTGGAAACTTTGGAATTAGGGACTGCTGCTCCATTTTGTCATTGTCAGACAGTTACAGTTTATTCCCTGAAACTTTATTCTTTTGTATTTGATGATGGAAACTACGGCGGCCGCAAGTGTATCCTCAATCTGTTTCCTTGCGGGACAATCAGAAATATCTCCATCAGCCATGTCTGTTTGAGTGACCAATTGTTGGAAGTTTTGATTCCCAAACTTCCCCTCCTCGAGAGTTTGAATTTAGATAATTGCTCTGGGCTGAAACATTTCAAAATAAGGAATCAACATCTGAGAGACTTGGTGTTAACTAGAGACATTTACAGACTGGACTCACCGGAGGCTGAAGCCGAGATTGAAACTCCAAGTTTAGTTTCCTTTAAATATGTCGGCAAATCGATGATCAAAATTTCATTGAGGGCGCCAAATCTTTTGGATGCAAGCATCTAAATTCTGGGGGATGGTAGGAAGACTTATGATATGAAGTGGTACACTAATCTGATAGAATTTCTTTCAGAACTAAATTGCTCCAAGAATGTTCTGATGTTTGTTTCCCATGAAAAGGTATAAATATCTCTAATCTCTATACATATATGGATACATATTAGTTCAATTGTTTATAAACATTTGGTGTTTGATTAAGTGGCAATCATTGCTAATGTGTTTCTGATTAGTGCTTTCTTTTTTCTTTGTGTTGTGGCTAATATATGGCTCTCATAATTCCAAAAGAACTGAGAGAGATTTACAGTTCTCCTTTGCCTGATGTCAAACATCTTAAAGTAACGACAGGTCCTCCATTGTTTAGAAAGAAGTTGTTCAGAGAATCTTTGCTTTGGCTTTCACCTTGTCTGGACGCATTATCAATAGAGTAAAAGTTATCTTTCGTTCTCTTTTGCTTTTTCAAATAGTATCTTTAGTTTTGGCACATGGAATTTGTAAACAAGGTTGACTATGGCAACTGTAAGTCTGAAACTATAGGACTTTTTTTATCATTATGTAAGATTTTCTGCACTTTAAATTTCCATTTGAGCAAGTCACTGTCTAATTTTTCCTTTCTAATTTTGGTTTTGTTCCTTCCTTTTCATAAGATACGATTCCGCTAGAGGGCTTGCTATGAAAAATAATCAATCGTAATTAGCTTTTTGCGTGGCCTCTTGTTTTCTTTTACCATGTATTCCTAGCGAGTTCGGATCACTAGTTTGAGCTGTTAATTTGAACTGAACAGAAAAAATTGTAGCAAAACGGGTTTGAATTGAAATTTTTCCGGTTTTTACTGCAGAACCAAACTTATTTTGTAAAATCTATAACGCGGTTGTAGTGTTGGAATGGTAATACTAATAGATTATAAGGCTAATGGTCTTCTTATGTTTGATCTCATTCGTTTGGTTAAAAATTTATAATTCTGTTTGATTGTTTTTCTGGACCCTATTCTTCCCCACACCTTT